>JAODLI010025218.1:0-20970 GCA_027575585.1 Percopsis omiscomaycus | reverse complement strand
TACTGCATTTTTGACACAGAATGTGTCAAAAATGCAGTAAGATGTGTTTTGTCTAAAAGTATCAAGTATTGTCTGGCAATACAGTTCTCTCTGCAAGGTTGTGTTTTGATAGCCATAATGCAACAGCAAAGCTATTATTTCTCTGATTACGTGGTGCTTAATATTCCGTGGGAAGCCTCGTGTTTGGGAACAAAGCCACAGCATTTGTTAAATTTGTGTTGTCTGCCTAATGTATGTATGTATGTATGTATGTATGTATAATGATATCGGAAAGCAATAGCAAATGAATTATGTTATTAGCGCTTACAAATAGCCCATGAAGAGAGTGCATGCAGTTACAAAATGTATTGTCTGGTAGTTAGTCTGTTGAAGCAAGTTGATACCAAAGACATTCCTGACTGTTTGGAAGAACTGTTGCATTTAGCTGTATACTGAAGAACAATGAAACATGCAAAGTCAATTTCAAAGTTACGAAGAGCAACTGAACTGACTTTTCTTACTGAAGAAAATGTGCTGTGTTTATTGAGGTTAAATATTGTGACTAAAGAAATGTTTCAAGTACAAAACAGTTTACCTAGAAGTTAATAATCTCAATATAAACTGAATTATTTAGAACTAACTAAGAAAGTAAAAAATGTGTTGGTATAGCATGAACACATTTACAAATTAATAAAAAAAAAAGTCCTTTTAAATAGTAGTTTGAAACAATAAACCAATATGGCTAGTGTACCTTCAGTCTGTATCAGTGACCCAGTGTGCTTGATCTTATCTGAAAAGTCTAGAAATGTATGGAATTTAAAAACATTTTGGGAAAAATTAAACTATATTAGTAAACACTTTGGATCAAAAACATTCACCAAATGCTTGACATACTGTACTGGTAACACACTGCACGGCTAACATGCACAAGCTGCTTCCAGAGTATACAAACGGTGTTACTGGTGTTTGTTTACAACAAAGTAAATAGTCTTGGTCTTGAAAATGTACAAATCATTAAAATGGTAAATGGACTGCATTTATATAATGCTATTCTAACCCACATGCCACTCAAGGTGTTGTACATGCCTCACCAACCCATTCACACACAGAGATGTAGTGTCAGCCACGCAGGGCACCATCCAACATATCAGAAGCAGTTAGTGTTGGAGGAAGTGGGGATTGAACCAACCTATCACGCTGACTGTGTTATTTTATGTTGAAATATTCAGTTTAATATCTATGTACAGTATTATGTATGTCTTTACAATAAAGAAAATCATGCAGAAGCTGTTGTGGTGACATTGTGTCTTTTCAAGGTATGGGTAAGTGTGTGTGTGTGTATGCATGTGCAAGTGATATCAGCAGGTCCAGTCTTTTGGCTAAAGATGAAAAGATGGTTAGTCTTTCTGCTATCGTGCTTATGTTTTCAGAGACAGAAAACTGTTCTGATAACTGCTTTCTACAACACCACCACCGTGTATTGTGTTATTCTAAGAAAATAACAGATATTGGAAATGGAATTGTGTAATTTGCACTGGGATTACTAGTCATGAGATGGAGATGACAATTTGCACTTGCAGTTTTTGGGTTGACCAGTAGATGACACAATTTGCCGTTTAATGCTAATTCTAATTCAACGACGTGGTACATCGTAGATTTTACTTTGTATATAATAAACCCCACATATTATCACATAATACTCAAATAAACCACATAATATATCAGTTATATAATATAAATATAACGCATATATTATGGCTGTTTGATTCATCCAAGGTTGGCTGGTTGGTGCGGTGCAGCAATCTCCCGCCATTACTTACTAATGAGTTCTCAAAGTGCGCCGCCTCTGCCTGTACTATGGAAACGAGGGCTCTGTTGATGTCACTTCCCTCGCGCGGGACGCTGTAGTTAGCTTGACCAATTCTTTTTCAGAAGTAAATATTTATGTGTAACTTAGCTGACTTTGTCAAGATAGGGCAGGCGGATTTTTAGAAATGCTAAAAACACGTTTGTTCCGGGCTAGAATTTTGAACAATCGTTCCGATGCCATCGCTGTTTGCGGGAGTTGTGTTTTGTAAGCTATGATACGAGCAAGGCTCTGTTGTTGACATTGCTGATCTCCGCGGGCGTGTCTGCTCTTGTGGGCTGCTAACGCTGTCTTTAACTGGCTTCAGTCGCGGAAGTGTTTGTTGGCATGTATTTAAACTTATAAAATAACGCATTCATCTGGACAGCGCATTCACTTTTGACGCAATGAAGCTGCAGTGTGATGTCGAGGTAGTACATCGGATGCTTCCCACATTTGGGATGAAAAATCGAGGGAAAGGCACAAGGGCAGTGCTCTCCATTGGGAAGCATTTAGACAAGACCACTCAACGCAGCAATATCTACCTAATGATCTGCACAGCGAAAGACAGGGCAGGTTCAAAGTACAAAGTGAGTGTTTGTCCGACCCACTACCATCAAACGTCAGGGGGGCATTGCCCTGCCTGACCAGTCCCATAACTAGGGTGCACTAAAGATTACGTCAGAATATCTAAACCTAATCATTGTAATTTCCTATTATAGTTACAAATATTTGTATTACGTTAAAAAGCTTGTTTTATCTCATTGAATGAGAGATTTATAAAACAGTTTATGACCTTCCAATCAGTTGTGTAATGTAATTTTCCACAGGCAAACGCTAACCTTTGCCAACTTTATCTTGCAGTTGAAAGACAACATAGAGAAGTTCTTCACATGGTTCGTAGAGGAGGGCAAGGCCACAGTGAGATTAAAAGAGCCTGCAGTTGACATATGTTTGAGCAAGGTACAACTTCCAACATAATGTGGACATAGCCCAAATCATGAACATATTACGTGAGGATATACGTGGAGGTCATGCAGACCTTTAAAACGGGCTCATGTGTTTTGTGTTTGTATTCATTGAACGACACTCATATTTAGGTAAAAACCAAATGTTAGGAGGCAGGATATAGTCTAGTGGGGTGGGTGTTTGACTCCCAGCCTAAATGTCTTGGGTTTGAGCCCCCTGATTTGGCCTACCTGTAAGCATCCTTGGGCAAGTTGCCTAACCCCTATCTGCTCCTTGTAATAATTGTAATTGTACTCATTGTAAGTCGCTTTAGATAAAAGATATCTGCTTGTGCTACACTGCAACTGGAGATAACAAAAGGCTCACCTTTCGGGTCACTCCTGCACTAGTCGGACAGACTGCAACAGGACTGCCAACACAGTATTTCATTTATTTTGTTGTATTGTTTTTACCTTGGCCGGCCTGTTCTGGTATTTCCACTTGTTAATATGTCTGGTTATGTCAGGGCGTTAGTATTAACCTTCTTTTAAAGTACATGCTGGGACATAATGCATGGCTGCCTTATATTGTTTCCATATACTGTGAATACCTCCTGTCTGTTGTGAAGCAGTTGTGACCTTTTACCTAGATACAAGCCCTGGCCATTATTTTAACACTGACACATCAACACACACACATACAGGCTGACGGCACGTCAGCTTGTTTGAGTCCTTGCTTTGAGAATTTTGTTGAAAGCTAATGTTGGCCTGCTCATATTCATTAATGCACAGTTTTCCCCTTACAGATTAATTTCAGATGATTGTATTTATTTAGACAGGTTTGCATTGTCCATTTAATCTGTTTAAAATCTGATTTTTCATTGTTGCATGCATTTCTTTGTCATCCCCACCACCAGAACCTCCACAGGAAAAATAATAACTCAGCATTTTTTCTAATTCCTTCCTCTAATCATTTTTATTTCGGTTATTGTCTTTTCTTGCTTTTAGGCTGATGCAAATAGCTTGAAGAACTTCCTTTCAGCTGCTCGGTTGGCGGACAGAGGAAGTGACACAAGCAGCCTTCCTCTATCCACACTTACTCCTGTTCGTGCCAAGGATGTAGAAAAACCCAAGAAGAAACTGACAATCGTTTCCAAGAAAGACTATCCGCTCACCTCCAACTTCCCCTACTCTCTGGAACAGCTACAGGTGTCCTATTGCAAGCTGTCACGTGTGGACATGCGTATGCTGTCACTTAAAGGTACATAAAGCAGTTTGTGTTTTAAAAGGAAGCATTCAGTTTAAACACTGCTCGATTTCCATTTTCTATGTGCATTACTTTACTCTTTAAAAAAATATATATGTTTTTACCATGGCATCATAGTTACCCTGTATTTATCATGAATTTGTAGTTCCTTTTTATTTATGTAGATACAGTATACAGTTGAAAATAATTAAAGTTGAACTAGTGGCATTTCTGGTTTATTTGGAATACTTTGTGTCATGTTTACAGCTCTCCGTAAGCTAGACCTTAGTAACAACCACATCAAGAAGCTCCCCGCCACCATCGGTGACCTCGGCTGCCTCGCTGAGCTTATCCTCCACAACAACCAACTGGAGAGCTTCAGCGAGGCCCTCTGTCTGTCCACCCTGCAGCAGACCCTACAGCACCTGGACCTCAGCCAAAACCGTCTACAGGCCCTTCCCTCACAGTTCTGCCAGCTCCGAGAACTGGTGAACCTTAAGCTGGATGACAACAAGCTGGTTTGGTTGCCCTTCCACATCGGACGCCTGCACAAGCTGCGGTTTCTGTCGGCGGCACACAACCAGCTGGCTCTGCTGCCCAATGACTTCCGCAAGTTGAGCCTGGAGAACTTGGACCTGTTTGGGAACCCCTTCACCCAGCCTAATCCTCTGGACCACACCATCCACCTAACCTTCCCTCTCCCTTTGCAGGAGCTAGCTTCCAGGGCTGTGGCTAACCTCAGGTGGGGATTAAACCTACTCAGTCTCCCATCCTGGGTCTAATGTGATGCACCGTGACTCCATTCACAAGCAATGAACCAATTATTTTCATAGCATAGCAGCATCAAAATATCCAGTATAACAAAAACAGTGTTTAAGAAAATAAAACAAGATAAAAAATGTAAATGCATTTTAAATTAGAAATACTAAAATTAAAAATATTTCAAAATCTTGAAATAATTTCACAACCCCCTTAAAGCATCTTTCGACCCACTTTGAGAACCACTAGTCACTGCATAATTCGGGCCTGTAGGCAATTCCTTCATGTGTTCTCAAACCCGTAACCCCATTTTCTCTGTTTCCTCTCGTAGGATACCGTATGGACCTCACCTCATCCCCGCTCACTTATGTAATGACCTTGAGTTCGCCAAGGTGTGCGACTGCGGCCGCGTCTGCATCAGCTTCTTCATCAAGACGGCTGTGAGCATGAACCTGCACCAGGTCTCGCACACGGTGGTCCTGGTGGACGACATGGGAGGCACAGATGCACCGGTGCAGCACCATTTCTGCTCCCTGTCGTGCTACTCAGAGTTTCTGGACAACTGCCTCCAGAGGGGAATGAGATAGAAAGGCACTCGCACGCTGACTGAGCAAATGTAGTCGGAGTAGTTGGCCCTGTTTGGGCCAGAACTGAATTGAGCTGTAAAAGCGAGGAAGGAATGTACAGTATGTGGTGGGACCATTAGAAAAACAAATAATTTGCTGTGCTACTCAAGCAGCGGTGACATTTATCTTGATACCATTGTTACTATTCTCTGCTCTGACATTTCCAACATGTGTTAAAATGGAATATACAGGCAGGGACAGGCATTTGGGTCTACCATGCTACTGCTAAATTTGATCAATTTGATTTTGTACAATTTTAGCTTACTAACCCATGTGTATCTGCCTCATGGTGCAAATGCAGGTGGACCTACCTCAGACATACTTCTATGAGGCAAGGCAAGAGAACAATTCATAGCTGAGATTTACCTTGTTTTCCTCAACACAATACTTGACTTTATATAAAAAATTAAGGAGTGCTTGATTTTATTATGGCAGTGAGCCACAAACTTTTTAAAAATCTCAAAAAAATAAATAAAATCTATTATTTTCATTGTTTCATTAATTTACATTAGTTTTATGCTACATTCAAAAACACATTAACTTTATTTTCTAAATATTGTTTTTCTCATAATTTAACATAATCAACCAAAACTTGCAATGTTTTTCTCCTGCTGACAAGCCTTTGCTGTGTAGCCAATGGCAGATATAGTTCTTACCTTGGAAGTCACAGAACTCGACCGAAAGATTATTTCATCAGTTATATTGAGGTATGGAAGCTGTACAGTGAAGGGTTTAAAGTTTGATATTACTTTAATGGCTATAATTTTACACTATTGTTATGCAAACACTGAAACATACAGTCAAAATGGATAACCGTACAATTTGAGTTGACCAAAACGGCATACAACCTTGTAATTGAACTTAATTGAACTGAAAATGCAATGGTTTTCAACAAAAGAAGTGTTTTTTGTGGGTTTGGTTACTAATGAATCAGAGACTGTAGTAACATGCCTAGACAGAGTAACTCAGTCCAGGTCATATAACAGTGAGTTTTGAAAGATGAACCCAGCAGATGTGGAATGGTCACTTATGACTCTCTCATTTCCGTCCACGTCAGTTTCCCTCAGCAAGGCAGGCGGTGGCTTGCCATTGCAGTCTGCAGTTAGAACCATCTGTTCTGTCTGCAAGTCATCTTCATTAACCACTTCCTCAACCAGCTTCTCTGGGTCCGTGGCACCATCTTCATCGGGATTTGGCGCAGGTGTGTATTTGCTCTCTGGAGTCATGCAGTCTTTGCAGTCCTGGTTCAGGTCAGGTTCTAGTTCAATACCTTCACTTGTATCAGTTTGGGATTTGTCACTCGATGGATGATGTAGGGATGAGGGTGTTGTGTGCACCTAGAGGGAATTTTACAGAAACATAACATAGGCCTACGTAAGTGGAAATGGAAGAAATTGTTTGTTTGGATAATAGCTTTAATGTGTTTATGGTTGTTACCAGTATTTACCAATATGAATTTAATAATTAACTCACCATATTAAGTTTCCCAGCTTTAAATTCCTCTACATTGACCTGTGAAGTTGCCGTTTGTTCTGTACCTCCTGGCTCCTCTTCTATGTCACTGGACAGTTTGTGTACATCAGCTTGGTTTTTAGCACAAGGGGAGACATCAATGTGTTCTGAGCGACTTTCTTCAGAGCACTTGCCAGCCGATATGGCTTCCATGTCTCTATGGAAACTGTTTACACTGCAGTCTTCTGTAGGCCTATGTCCTGCTCTGTCACACCTCTCTTCTTCACTTCCCTTGTTTATCTCTATGTTCCCCTGGTCACTCTTACTCTCTTCATTTTTCTCACCCTCCCCAATCTTCTCTTTCCTCCACCCACCCCCCGCTTTCACTATTTGTGTCTGTTTGTCACTTTCTTTCACTTCTCTGTTCCCTTCTGATTTTTCCTCCTCTTTCTTTCCATGCTCCTCTTCCGTTTCATTTATTTCATCGCTCCTTTCCTGCTCCTTTGGCTGTTCCTCCTGTTCAGCTCCTCTTTTCTCTTTCTTTTTCTCCTCCTCCTCCTCCTCTCCTTTAGGGTTGTGAACCGCCTGAGTGAACCCCGTGGCATGAACTAAAGTCTCACTGGCAGGGAGAACAGGCAGCGTAATGGTCAGCTTCCCGGTGTGTTTATTGAACTTGGCCTCTCCTTTATCTTCATCAACAGGGTATGATAAAGACACCTCCAGCCTATAGGCTGGTGTCTCTGACTCCAGAACAAGGCTTTTCCCATGTACTTCCAGGCTGGTGTCCCTGGCTGACTTGAGAAGTGGCATGTCAACTGTGACCACAATCTCTTTTGGCCTTGGGCTCTGGGCAGAGTCTCTGGAGCACCTGTAGTCCTGCAGGTCAATGAAGGATCGGTATTTCAGCGTGTAGTGTGGTGTAGTCGGCTTTTTGGTCTTCTGTAATTCCACTTCAGAAACGCCTATGTGTTTAGATTCTGGAACCTCTGCAGCTTGTGTTGTGGGATTATTAGGTCCTTTTTCATAGGGGTAAGGGAAAGCAAGAGGGTCAGGCCCCGCTGGTGGGTCCTGTGATGCGTAGCCCTGGATCGGCTTTCGAATCACGCAAGGCTGTGGGGTCCCTTTATACTTGGTGTTCATCTCTCTCACGTTGTTTTTGTCCAGACTTACTTTGAAATTGTCCTCTATTCCCTGCATGGCTGTTTTGTCCACCATATCCATGAATATCTTGTTTTTGCTTGCTATATGAAGAGTGTCAGTGTGGAAAACAACATCATATATTGTGAAATTGTTTCCTTTTGCATCTCTCTCTTGCCTCCCAGGGTGTAAACTGTGAGGCAGGGACCATTGTTGTCCCTTTCTACCGTCTTTTATTTCCCAAGCAAATTGAGGTTTACCTACTTTTTCGTTGGTGCAAATGTTGATGAAGCACTTTTGCTTGCCATTCAAACTCGTTCTTAAAACTCTAAAGGGTTTTGGGTGGATGAAATCAATATTGTTACCTCTCCCCTGCTCTAACAATTTTATTTCCTCTTCATATCGTTTCTTATTTTCAGGGTCTGATAGTTCTTGAGCGTAATCCCTCAGCATAACTCTGAATTTCTCATCTTTCAAAGCGTTTGTGAATCGTTTGACTTCATCCTCCGTCATATTTAGTTCGGTTAGCATTTGTCCAGACTCCATGATACAAACAAACCACCTAGAACCTAGTTGCAAAATATACAAAATACGTTGATTTCGACTCGGCAACAAGTTTCTCTACACCGATTACTGCGTTTGGTATCGCGTTATTGTCGAAACCATAGCAACAGTATGGGGTCGTGCTTGTAAAGCAGTGGAAAACACATCCAGCAGATGCCGCTGTTCCCTATCGCGAAATGGCACCTGATCAGGGTTTGTCTGTCAATAGGGGTGGGTGTTAAGAACGTGTTTGGATTGGTCGCACCCCCAAAGCTTGATTGTTCATCATTCCCTGATTGGTTGGGTTGGCAGTGAACTACTCCACGGAAATAACTTTCCAATATCTGGAAACAGTTCATTACGACATACCCGTAGCTGTTGCGCCACAGATAATTCCACAAATAAATGCAGACTTTAAATATAAATGTAAATTTTCTTTCCAAAAGTAACAAGCATAAAACGTTTAAGGATGGGCTACCGTCCTTGCACCTATAGACGGTCTATAATAGACCCTTACGCAGCTCCTCAGTTCCCACGTCCTTAGATTTATAGTGAGGCTAGCAGTCAAAACTGAACGGCTAAATGTATTTATAATGTTTGTTTTTAAGACTCTCGAGACACGCTGAGAACTGAATAAGAGCCGACGAATGGGACACAATTTCGGAGACTGCTCCAAAGAGGTTTCATAACCTGTCCAAATTTGTTTAACCAGCAGCTTCCTACAGGCTGGTCAGCAGACCGAGCAGGCGGGGTGCGCAAGCGCGTTTCTGCTGACAATGCGAGGGAGAATGGTGAGTCTCACAACATGACGCATGCAGGATGCGGTAAAACACTACATTTCTGTAGAGAATGAGTCGAGATGGATCTCATGCTGTGATCATTTTGCATGGATTTCCTGGAATAGATGTATCCCAATAGGAAAAATGGAATAAAACGTCCTGAAACAACTGACGATGTAAACAATAACTTGATTTGTTTCCCATTTTTATTACAAATACATATTAAATAATATGAAAAGTTAAGCAGTGGGATATAATAATATTGACGATTAATATTCACTTTTACATTGTTTTGTATGTTAAACATTTCCTCAATTTTTGACAAATAAATGTATTTCATGGCACAGCACACAATACATTCACAGAGACACGATATCGATTATACAAAAAAGAGGGGCTGTCAGGAGGTGAAAGGTGTAAGACAAAATTCATAAAAAGACTTTGGCAAAAGAGTGCATATGTTCCAGCAATTATAATAAAGTAAAAAAAAACTTTCTGAGAAAGAAAAAACAAAGAAAAAAAACAAATGAGCAGTAGAGAGAGAGAGAAAAAATCCAGTGCATGTGTTTTTTCCCCCCCCATGAGTTAAATGGCAGCAGCCTTGTGTGCTTGGCTGCTCCTGATGTCCCTGCGGTAGCTGGGGAGTAGGTTATGGTAAGGTTAAGGGCAGGAGCTCATTGTCTATCTTGGGGCAGCAGGTACCAGCATGCTGAGGGAGGGAAGGCAGGGCTTTGAGGAAGTCGTCTTGGCTGAGGCCATTTTGTTCAGGCTACGAACTTCGGTTTGCCAAGAGGGAACCTTCTTGGTGGTCAGGTGTCGGCGCGCGTGTTTGGTCAGGTGATCGCTGCGCATGAACCGGCGGTCGCACACGGGGCACACAAACTTCTTCTCGCCCGTGTGCGTCCTCCTGTGACGCGAGAGCTCGTCGGAGCGGGCAAAACGCTTGTCGCAGCCCTCCCAGCTGCAGCTGAAAGGCTTCTCACCTGAGGGAGAGGGAGTGTCACGGAAGGTACAAAGTCAGCAACGTGAGTCATGACACAGTCAAAACGATAAACATGTTGTCACGCCCTGTCTGAGACATGAAAACAAGCTCACTGTCTTCCAGCTCAGAATAACAATGCTGGGAATTAAGTGTCCTAACAGGAAGGAACACTCAAGTCACCTTTTATTCTGTATCACAAGTATATTTGTCATTGAACTTCAAAAACAATTTTAAAATTGTATCAATTACTAAATTTTTTTCTTTTCCAATTTTTGATCCCCCATCATCTCTAATGTTATCAGAAAAATGTTGCAGCTTCGTGTATGAATAGATGGCATAGTAGTCTGTGAGGGGTGGGTAACTGATAAATGAATGATTAATAATTCTCAGCCTGTTACCTGTGTGTGTTCGAAGGTGAGCCTTGAGGTGGGAGCTCTTGAAGTATGTCTTCCTGCACCCTGGGAAGTTGCAGACGTAGTTCCTCCTGCGAGAGAAGTCCATCTTGGCGGTGGCCATGGTGCCGCAGGGCCCCGCCGGCATGTAAACGGGGGCCGGAGCCAGAGGTAGCAGCTTGGTGTTGCCCAGGGTGACAACAGTCTGTGAGCAGTGCGGGGCCTGAGAGACGGAGGTCTGAGGGAGCACCAGCATGACCGTCCCCCGGGGCACCGGGGACCCCACGATGATGGACTGCTGGTGGTGGACGGGCGCGCCCGCGGCCAGGGAGGGCTGGGGGAGGATGGGCGTGGCCCCTGAGGTCTGCACCGCGCTCGGGATGAAGGCCGAGAATATGCCCGACTGGCTGGTGACGGGGAACATCTGGCAGATGATCTGCGGGCTGCTGACCGGTGGCGGGGAGATGGACGTGGGGGTGAGGGCCGGGGGGGCGCCGGTCGGCGTGGGGGCGGAGCTGTCCGAGAGGTTGCTCTGCTGTTCAGTCTTTGAGGGGAACAACGTGGCTGTGCAAGGAGCAGCAGGAGCAGGAGGAGCAGCAGCAGCAGGAGGAGGAGGAGGAGGAGGCAGGGGCACGGCTATCTGCACAGTCCGTGCTATACATTGTCGCTGCTGCTGCTGCAGCTGACAGACGGTGGCGGCCGTCGCTGTGTCTCTGTGTTTCCCTGCGCTGGGGGCCACTGGAATGTGGTGCTGGCAGGGGGCGCTGTCCGCGGTGTGCCGGATGACGCTGGTCACCATGGCTCTACAGGCCTGTGGCGGGGCGGAGGCGATAGGGGCCAGGGAAGGCCAATGGACCCCGGGCCCATGAGGTGAGGACCCAGCCGGACTAGAGCCGGGCTTGCCAGCGACAAGGCAGGATGTGGAGCTCTCAGCAAAGCTGGGGCTGTGAGGGGGGGTCATACACTGGAAGACACGGGGAGAAAGACGACATGAGCATCACACACGGGCTGTAATGGCTTTATAGGAGCAGTGGAACAACCACATCTCCATAACAAACATGCACTGGGAGGCATAGGGGCAGATACAGACACACAGAACGCGAATGACTCCTCTGGGCTGTAAACTGATTTATTTATTTATGTTTTAACAACAGAGCTGCTGAGAAAAGCAGAACTGGGTGAAGTTCAAACCACCTCACATGTATTTGCTAACCCCCCCTTCCCCACACACACACACACACACGCACACACAATTTACTGTCAACCCAAAGGTTTTAGCAAATACATGTGCAAACAACTAGAGAGCTATCTGTGTACTTTTTAGCGTTGACCAATGATGTGTTTTATATGGCAAAGTTAACATCCCAAGTATATGTTTACCATTCAAACATAGCTGATTTGACCTTTATCACTGTTCAACTTTGCCCTGGTATTATTAGAATGTTTCAGGTATCTAAGAACATTACTTCAACTCATATGTAATCTATAGTTTGAAGCGGTATCAATATTTTAACGGTTTAAAATGTGAAATTGTGTTTTGAGTGTCGTACCAGGGAGGAGAGTGAAACGAAGTCTTTCAAAGGTTCTGGGAGTTCCGGGGGCAGGAGGGAGTCGCAGGAGTCTGAAGCTGGGGTGAGGGGTCTGGCCTTGCAGGCGTGCGTTCTAGTACCACCGAGGGCCTGCCCTTGGCCCCAGGAGCTCATGCACACCAGAGCCTCAGCTGCTTCAAGGTCTGTGTACTCAAGGCTGCTGGTTCCATTGGACAGAGACTGCTCACTGTCATGCCTCCTTCTCTTTAGGTAGGACCCACACTGGTCCATATATGCTCCCTGAGTTGAGCAAACAAAGGGAGGAGAAGATAGCATTGCACTTCAGTTATGTCTGACCACTGTGATACCCCGCTGGCAATGGAAAGTGTTCGAATAGTGAATACTGAATAGTGACATCTAACCTCAAACATAGGTCACAGAATAATTATAGACAAAGAAAGTCTTCTGTTCCACTGAACAGAACGACAGGGAAGTCTCTATTTCCATCAGTCATCTGCTTAAGAGTCCTTAGTTATGGGGTCCAAACCACACAGTTGCCAGTAAGGGGTTCAGGGAGGGTAGGTTTGAGGCTACACCCTGGCCCAGCTTGTGCTGCCGTTGGCATAGAGCCAAGACACCTCCCATTGCCAAATATAGACCAAACAGTGACGTGCTCCCAAGATGAGCCATGTGAAATCCCCGTAAAGCGGGATTGTATCAGGAAGTGGTCTTACTCAACTCAAACTTTGCAATGGATTTTGTGAGGGGAAATTACACAAGCCCTGCACTATTCGCACAATCCAAAACAGAGCACTTTTGTAATAATTTAAAACATGCGTCATAAATTTGAATGAAAGTGACTTTAGTACGTTAGACATATCTATTATATTCATCGGGTCATCTCCAGTGTATAAGTAAAGATAGAGAATAGAACAAATAGTGTAGTTACACATCCATTAATTACACATATAACGATAGATTGATGGTATTAATATCAATGAATGGCAACGTTAATGCATGTTACATCGTTTAAAAAAATTGTTGCACTTACAAAGAGGTCACTAGGAAAATGGAATAAACCAACAAACAAACTAAAGCGCTATAATATATTTATATTTCTTACCTCACATGAGTCGTCCATTTCTGTAAAATTTCGAGAAGGCATTGACGAAAAACTGTCACTTTTCTGTTAAAGCCAGTGTAACGTTAGAACAAAGGGACTCGGAATGCCAGTTGGGCCGTTCGGTGACGGAGAGGACTGAGGGATGAAGTCGTATTTTTCTGACTGGGTTCGCTCTCTCAGCTGTGTGTAAAACATGGGAGGAGAAAAAGGAAAACAAAACTCACAACACACACCGGAGGGTGGCAACATACCACCAATGAAAAACAAATGTGTGTGAGCTTTCAGCCAATGAGAGAAGAGACAACGCGTGAACAGTGCATGGTCGTTGGGCGGTTGGAGGAAATAGGGTGCGTGGTTGTTGGTGGGCGTGCTATGGGAGTCAGCAGTGTCAGGGTAAACCCGATGAACCAACGTTCGCTAAACTAGGTGAAAGGTTGTTCCTACGGGTTTCGCTTGTAGTATTCTCGCCAGCGTTGCTTCTTACAAGAAAACAACAGTTTTTGCTTTGTCTTTAATGAAATATTCAGGAAATAAAGAATTTGCTGCACAATTGCCTATATGAGATTACATACATGATTACATTGCATGTAATTATTTACTGTGTAATTTGATTTTTTTGTGATCAGTTGTAATGAAAAAATTAGCAATTATATTTGATTATGTGAACACTTTAATAATGTTTCACATCAATAAAGAAAATGACTTCATGCTCAAAACTATGTTATGTCTTCTATTCTTCTCTGACTAATGATCTGAAACAAACACTGAACCTTGAGGGCCTAACTTACCTTACCCCCACCTCATAAGCATTAATGAGCTTGCAACATGTAGGGGTAAGAGTCTTTCAAGGAATTCCTGGTGGTAGTCTACTTCAATGCTTTGTTTTTTTTAATATAGCCAACATGCAACCAATGTTCCTCTCTTTTTATTATAGCAGCTTCAAAGAAGTTTGCTCCATAATTTTAATAAATATTATCCAGAAATTAAACAGAACAAAAGCTAAATTAGCACCCAGTGATAAAAATAATTCATAAGCTCAATAAATGTTGATGTAATGTTTTTTCTTTCGTCCCTTTGTCAGACAAAGGTTCACAACAAACTGTATGTATAAATTCCAATTAGTCTTAACCTACATTTAATGTTACATCACCAGTTGCCTTTGGACAAAGTTATGTAACATGAAAAAAGCATAGCTGTATTACAAATCCAACCAACTCATATACGTCTAGCAGAAGCTCTACGGCAACCAAATAAGCTTCAGACCCACCCGTTATTTTTTAACGTTAAGGTTAAGCTTGAATTAAGTATCAGGGTGTGTAGTAGCGGTGCGGGCCAAGCACTAGCAGTGCAAGCCTGCTAAAGAAGGCCATGCCCCACTATGAGTCACATAAGCATGACCTCAGGGAGCAATGAGGGTTTTGAGCTTTGGCAATGTGGCTTCAGTGCCAGCGATAGAGAAGAGGAGGAGCTTAAGGTAGGAAACGTGTAAGTATGCCGGCATGACAGACAGGCAAGGCCTCAGTAAAGAAGAATGTTTGTGATATAAGTGGGGCAGTCTGCTGCAACTAAGCCCGGCAATCTGGAGGAAAGGTTACGGTGACCCTATCTGGGCCTACACACGTTGCTCTGGGAGAGGAGCCAGAAAGGGGGAGTCACCCAGCGGGGTTAAATATACCACCTTGGGGATATAACTCATGGACAGCCCCTGAAAGCCGTGGGCTAGTGTTATGAAGTGTGGCCGCTCCCATAACAGTGCAGTAAAAGTATGTTTTGTCTAAAATGTAAACTGACTCTGTTATTGATATTGTACACCCCAAGAACAAAGCAGGGTTAGCTTTATTAAAGACAGTGTACATAAAGTGGAAAAATCAAACATTTAGTATTTGACTATAACTCAAGAGGACATCATTTAGCAGACACTTTTATCCAAAGTAACTTACAGTGAGTACAATTGCCAGGAGCAAGTAGGAGTTAGGCTACTTGCTCAAGGATGCATACAAGCAAGTCTGCCTGTCAGGGTTCAAACCAATGCCCTTTCAGCTGAGGATCGACCAGCCTGACCATTATCCTACCATAGCCTGACATGCTCCCCCTCCTAAAACTATTACAAACTGGTGAGGGGTAATCACAATATCCTATAGAAAATATAAATACCTGTATGTATTGTTGTAGCGACACCTGTCACAATGGGAGTAAGGAATGTGATGATTAACATATTTTGCATGTGTTAAATGTTTATGTTAATTAGATATTGTCAGAGGTTATCATAAAAGGCTTAATGAGAAAGCCAATTCCATGCAGTGTTATTAACAGCCAGCAAGTGATTTATTCTTTTTAAATGAACGTATATAAAACCTAGTCTACAAGATGACATGCTATTTTAGAAAGATCTTTATATAAAAAATGCATGACCTATTTTATGACTTTGAAGGAGTAGTCAAGTACTAGACGTTTTTATTAGAGGATTTGTTGTGTATGAAAATCTTGGAATCTTCCCCTTCTTTCTGCACATAGGAACAACAACAAGGATTCACATGCAAGCCCAGGATTGGTCGATATTGAATTCTCAAGCCAATCTGTTACCATGACACTCTACCATGTGAGCTGCTAACTTGCTGTCTGTTGTCTTGGCAACGGAGGAAGGTTGAGGCAGGTTTTGAGGGCTCAGTGGTGTAACTCCTTGGAGATGGTCCGGACATGCGTGGTTGCAGTGCATAATGATGCTAGACTCAGAAACCTGAGAGAATTATTTTCATTGTCTGCCGGCTCTAGTTGTGGGAAACCTTATTCTTCTTTTCTGGTTCTGTAAGAAACCTTGCTGTATAATACCGGTTGTACATGTTGTTTTTGGATGTTCCAGATTTAGAAGCAATAATGTTCAAATATTTGTATAAAAAAGATTAGACCATTTGTACCCCATTTTAAACTGGTATCTTTGCCAGTAATTTATCAATTTCTGGTTGTTTTGTTGATGTGTAATGTATATGTCTCTGTGGGTACAGACACACAGAGACTCAACAGGCATAATAAAAAGCTTTGTATTTGTAAATAGCTCACACATGATCAAACATAAACAATATTTTTGTAAAAAGGAGTGCTAAGATGAAGGTCAGTTATATAAATATGAATCATACCATAGGACTAGTGACTGAAACAGCTGACACTAGTAAAATATAATTTGCAGAATATGTCATCATATGTCCTTCAGTTCCCAGGTCTCTATATCCAAGTAAAAGATCGAACACATTTATTTATATGTGAAGTGATATGTGATACAACACATATAGGACGGTATATTTCTTATATAACTCGTATGTAAATGCTCCAAGAGAAGAATGTATTTTATTATTATTATTTATTTTATTTTCCTACTGCTGACAAACTTGTGCTGTGCTAGGAATGTTTGCCCAGCAATAAACAAGGTCACTTACGACCTAGTCCACAGACATGGGTACACTTCTGAGCCCTTATACTGTGTCAACTGTACACATTCACATTTACAGTGTAAATAAAATTGGATTCATCCCCTTAATATTGAAGCTAATCGCCATTGGCACATTATGCTCCACTCAATAGAAAACGATGGATTCATGTTCACATAATACTGTTACTCTCTAGGTCTAAAGAGTTAACATTTACCAGGAGCTCCCAATTATATCATTGTTAAGGGTTGTATATTTCCCATCGAATAAACTATTAATAAACGGATACTTATACTTATAGAATGAAAGCAATGTGATACACAAGTGATACACACATTATATTTACAATTAACTCACTCCCATCTTTGCTTGCTGTATAGGCTACTGCATTCCTCAAACTATGAGTTTAACTGATAGCCCGGAGAGCACAGTAAAGAAGAGAAAGACTGAGTGAGAAAGAGATAGAGAGAGACCAGATGGCTAAGTACTCAAGGGCAACTGGGAATCAAGCAGTGTTGGCTTGGTTAAAATATAATCAACTGACGTTTTGTGCCTTGTCCTCACACCGAGGACCCTTGGAGGTTAGTCATGTAACACAATTCTGTCTCTTCAAGCCAGACTATAAAGGAATATACTGTAACAATATGGTTCCTTAATTTAAGGTCAGCAAAATATTTTTGATAATGTTAATGTTAATGTTCTGTTAATTTTCATTTCATTTTCCATGACCATCATTTAAAAAATTAGTTGAAATTCTTCATTTTTTTAATATAGATTTTATGAGATTTTATCTCTCGTTCTTCATTTGTTAGACATTTTAGACAAAACATGCCAAACACTAAATGGAGCTTGACTAAATATGTTTGGTGGGGAAATGTCCTTTGAGAACAGCCAGGAATTTGGGAGAATGTGAGAAGTTCCCTACAGAGCATCTTCTCTGGATGAGGCATGACTAGTCATGTGACGCCTATTTCCTGTTAGTAGGGTTAGGGGGTGCTGGCTGGACATCTGGTACTATGGAAGGACACAGGGACTGGCACAGCCACAAGTTAGCTTTTATTAGCTACTTTGTGCATCAAATGCTAATGAAGTCATCATTAATAAACATAAGATATTTTTAAAAGCATACATTCCTGAACATGTAATATTAGAACAACTTCATATAAAAAGAAAAAAAGCATTATATTATTAGGAATAGTAATAGACATTTGGATATATGTAAAAAAAAAATTACCCTCATCCATTCTCTTAATAAATACAGTATATACACATTAAGTACTCAGATACAAAAAGAGGGATCATATAGACCCTATTCAACAACAATTTCAATTGATTTAGACAACAATATTGTGATACCAGTTCAATTTATGTGATTTTGGAATAATTCGATATGCATTATAAAGATATGACCACAATATTTAGATCAATCCAGACAAACTACATCTGTCTGAATGTATCTAAAGTTAAATATATTATTGCACTTCCGGAACAATCTACGTGGACTCGTGGACTGTGCTGGACTTAAATGACCTATTTCATTAACCTTTTGGGAACTACTCTATCTGGAAGGGATTCATCATTATTATTGAAGCTCTTCGTTAATACTTACATAGCGGCGATTATTTAACTTGAACAGAGGAAAAATATACTGCCTATTAACTCCATAAATTCACAAAACCTTTAAAATAGGGTAATATCGTTTTCAGACAACAATTTTACTTATTCAACAATTTCACTTATAATATTGAAGAAGAGCTCTAAACACAAAATACTGCCAGGATGTTTAGTATTAATACACTGAAACCCTGGGGGTGTCGCTGTATCCTACATTTCCGAAATACATTTTTGTGTTCTTTCCTTTGTATGCTAAATACCTTAACTTAAAGAATGTAATCATCAGTGCTATGGCTTTAGAAATGGAAATACAAACTGCCAAAGGATGCCTATGGCATATTTGTCTTTAACACAAAACATTTTAAAATGAGAAAGATAGTTGCTTGCATAACATGAGGTATAGTGCCACCACAAATGCTCTACACATCTTGAACCAAAAATCTCAACTGATATTCTACTCTAACTGTCCTGCATATAAAACAAATGTATAAAACAAAGCCTTCACAATCAAAACTTTCTTAGCTTCCTGATTTCTATGTACATACATTTTCTCAAAACAATGCCATGGTCTATTAGCAGCTCTGACTTTTCAAATGCTGCTTTTTTGACATAAGACATTTACATTTGTGTGCATGTACACAAAGCTGTTAAACACTAAAATGGCACTGCGATAACAAGGTTATAGTTCCAGTCCATTATCAATGCTAGGGCTAATGGCACAGTTGGAGGTGTAAACCACAAGTCTTGACAGCCCCAGTTAATTTCTCCTCCAATGTGATAGGCCGGCCAATATCATTTCCTCCAGCTATCGAGTCAATCAAATTTCAGTTAGGGTGAGTTTGTACATGCCCCCCAGCTCTTCCATAGAGATCTGGAAAGTGTCTTCGTTGGAGTAGTGTCTGATGATGTTGTCATCCATGTTCACTAAAATCCTATTTTAGGTATGGATAGCTCGTCAGGGACAAGTTGTCACAGTAAAGGGCTGTGCCAGCAGTTAATGTAATATAGTTTGGATAACTTACCCTTTCTTGCATTTCTTATAGACTTTTCCAACTTTTTCCAATGGCAACTCATACTTCTCTGATATCTAGTTGAGAAAAAAAAGAGTAGTGAGGTTGTGCAACAAGTCAGTATTGTGGAGGAAATATAAAATGTAACTCATGGCATCCTTAAGTTGACATAGATCATATACACAAACAACCCAACCTTCGGTGTATTCTAATATTCATATTTATACGCTCAGCCCAGGAGCAGGCCTAGTTCTCTAGAACTACCATAAATGAACCCATTAAAAATACATTCCTCAATCGTGTTATAGAGAGCCGCCCCCCCCCCCCCCCCCCCCCCCCCTCAACTGTGCTTTAAAGGGTGTGTGACTGTAGGGGGAGGGGTAGATAATGATGTCAGCCTATGAGTGCTGTGGGGGGAGGGGTAGAGAGGAGTTCCGGCCACTGAGCACACAGTTGTGGGAGCAGCATGGGTTCTTGAAGTTTTAAAAGGGGATTCACACAAATAGCGGCTTGTCCATTTAACCTTCCTCGCTCCACTAAAGGTCCCCCACCCTATTTTGCAGAGGCACTTCTCTCTCCAGTTTCCCCTCTTTCTCTAATTCTTTCCCTGAGCTGTTCCCTGGGTTCCTCTTTACCTGAAACTCTCCTCCTTCATCTTTCTCTCTTCCCCAGGACAGGGCAAAATAGGGACTCAACTTCTTTATACCTTTGTGCCGGCACTTGGGCAGTCAAAATTAAATTGTGTCCAGCTGCAGTATACTTGCTTTGTCTTTGCGCCAGACAGAATCACAGCTATGCCAAATCATAACCAAGACCCCTTATTTGACCACCCTCATGGCAAAATTGAGAATAGTGTGGTTCTATCATTAGCAAAAGTGCCGGTGGGTAACTTACTGCTTCAACTAGGCCTTTCAGTGTGGGGTTCTTCAGCATGATGGCATCAAACACCTCCTCTGCCTCCCTACGCACGTACAGCAGGACTACATAGGAGAAAGGCAGCCAGCTATCAGACACAAGCAATATCTGCAAATGCAAATGTACACAGACACACTTATGCACACAGAAAGCTAAACCCAAGTTATACAGTGGGCGAAAGTCACTGGCAAAGTGCAGCATTTACTTGGACGTAGCACAAGTAAGCTACTGTAACTACTGTTTTGGTTCTTCTATGTGGGTTTGGACTTTGAGGATTGCTGTGTATTTGACCCATGCCACACACTGCGCTCTCTCCACAATTGGAACAGGTAACACACATTGCTGAGGGTATGTTTTGTTTGGGTATATGAGTTGCGTTATTGACAGGATATTACACACAAACCTCGATATGTCTTCACATTACAAATGCTGTGAAAAGCTGCTGCTAACGCCACTATGACTATCAGCCGTGTCCTGCCCTCAAGACCTGGGTTTCAGATTGGACACTGTCAATGAATCCCACGACCACAGTTGTTCAACTGCATGTGTGTTATCTCTGGCATAGCGCCCAGACAATGCACAACCTAGTGTGTCGTGCACACACACACACACACACACACACACACACACACACACACACACACACACACACACACACACACACACACA
>JAODLI010025217.1:0-43998 GCA_027575585.1 Percopsis omiscomaycus | reverse complement strand
ACGCTATACGCGTCTACCACTCCTCAGTCTGCGTGTGTTTTGCTCTGGTTCGCGTTTGCTCTCGCCACCCGCACCCAAAAACGTTACACCTCAGAGATAATGTACTTCTTTCTTGTATTTATTAGTAACCTCAGTCCAGCGCCACAACCCAATGGTTCGATTTTGTGTGTGCGCCTGCTTCATCCACATCCTTGTGTCTTACTGATGAGATGATTAGGATGGTTGCCAAACCAGGGTTGCCAACTTTGGATACCTGGCAGGAGTGAGATTTTGATGCCATGGGCATAATCACGTATACATGCACTTAATCATGTGCACATATTTGGACTCAATTCAGCATCAGGGTTTAAAAAAAAACGTATGCAGCTTACAGCTTGGGTCTAAAATGTAAGGATATAGCCTGACTACGCCACCCCAGGACTTCCACTCAGGGAAATACTCACAATATTAGACATACACTAACCTAATAAAGGGCACACATGTTCGTTCACTGATGAAAGTCAAAGACACACAGCTAAATCTACACATGAACCCACACTCTTTCACTCAGCCAAATCCATACTGTATGAGGCTGTCCCTGCATTCTTATTGTTTTGATGGAGTGCACTGTGACTCACACTCTCTCTCTATATAGATATAGATTTTTAATTAGCTAATTGAAAAAAAAGTGTAGACACTGACAAATTGTAACAAATTATAAGCATAATAGAATCAAAAAGTGGATATAAGTGAGGTAAACAGCAAGCTACGGTTGGGGAGTTATGACAACAATGGAGGAGATCTGCCGTTGCAGTTCAATGGAAATTTGCCATTCAAATGGAATTACCTGGTATGTTTAATTAATGTTGTGGAGATAAAAAAATATAGTATAACCTGGTCAGCGGGAGGAAAGCCCTGGCTTGGAAACACTTTTCCAACCAAGTAGACATATCAGGTGTGTTTTAACAATCCCGTCGCTTGTAGGTAGGTAGGTATGTGTAAGCCTATATGATCAAAATAGCTTAGACAGGCCGATGCATCTTCGTTGCTGGCAACAACAAAGTGACGGCAACAACTCTAGACATTTTTTAAAACCCTCACTTTTTTGCATTGTGCTCTGCGACTTCCCCGAATACCTTGGAGAATCTGCGCTCAACCCAGCGGCGAGCTTAGCGCAGGCCGCGCTCTGTGTGAAAGGCCCTTAAGAGTTGGCAACCCTGCCCGGCTGAACACCACAAATAGTTTAATACATTTATATGATTATTATTGCGCGCGTGTGTGTAGAGGGCATGTCTCCCTGTTTAAATAAACTGGGATTAGCCCTCGGAGGTGAAGCAGGAAAAGTGGGTAAAAGAAAATGAATGGATAGACGAATGGATGGATGGAATTATCAAAAGAAAACAAACCACTTATGGGTAAACATTCTGTAATACATAATGTGTAATATCTGTGAGTAGAATATATATGTCTGTGAGTGAGCCTGAGCTCTGAAATAGACTAGCCTATATAAAAAGAAATTGTGCCCTATTTTACCATAGGTCTATCTGTTGCTGTCTTCTTGTGTTTGTTCCAACATGTAATTTCCAGCTCCTGGACCATTAATCAGGAATTTCTGCACATATTAGAGTCATGTGTTGAGTCACATGTGTACAGAAGTAAACTGTAGCTGGGATATGCCCTTTGTTATAGGCCTATAGGCCCCACAATACACCTGAAATCAAACTTGAAACTAAACTTATAGTTTAAAGCTAGGCACGATTCCTTATAATATTACAACTACGAAATGTTCGAGGATTAAAAATGTTAAAAATGAAAAGTTTCAGAAAATTGTTACAGCAGAAAAGCGCTGTCGCTTTTATGCTAGCCATGAAAACGGTAATTTTCACTGCAACAGAGGAAAATTCTAAATCTGTACAGTGTATAGGCCTAGTGTGTTTGTTTTTATTATCTGAAAATGCATTTATTTATCAGGCCACACACTCACTGAGGTTATTTATTTGTTCGTATTAGTCATATTCTTGAGACATGAGCATGGTTTATCTTTGCATGGTGATCTTTGCTATGCAGCTGTTTACAAAATGCAGATTTACAAAAAACTGTCTGGTGTTTAGACATCCTTGTCTGATGGTAGCTCAGTAGTACCGACCTCATGGTGTTGGTTCTCTCCAAA
Source organism: Percopsis omiscomaycus (assembly GCA_027575585.1). Lineage (NCBI taxonomy): Eukaryota > Metazoa > Chordata > Actinopteri > Percopsiformes > Percopsidae > Percopsis > Percopsis omiscomaycus. Next base: position 41,849 of record JAODLI010025217.1, on the reverse strand, counting down.
TCTCTACAGTGGGGCAGGGTGCACTAAAACACACCACTTGGTACAGGCCCTTTAAGTCAGATGCGATGGTACCCACACAGACCTGCTTTTGTGGCAATTATATTCAATATATACGACTAGCAAGCATAAAACTATACTTGTATAGCATTACTTCTGCTCAGGTCCACACAGTGAACCTGTTTTTTATGAGGAGGGCCATATGTAGGCTACTGTACCAAATTTCATCAAACAGGGTGAATGACCCGACTTTTAAAATTTGAATGTTTGTTATTGCACCACCATGAGGACTTGTGCATATTACCGTGATATGTATTATGTATTATTGTATAGCATTCATGCTTGGCTAACTGCCAACATAAATAAATGTCATTGATGCCTTTTATTAAACTCACAGTATGCCATTCATCAACAACAGATGCAAAAGTCCCCATAATATCCTTGTGAGTTGTGTAGCCTATATACATTGCCAAATTTAATAGAAAATAAGCTTTTACCAAGAAGAGAGACAAACTCTTTTAGAAAGTTGAACATATGCTACAGAACAAAGACAGGTTGAAGTGTATTTTAATTTAGCGCAAATTGACCAATGGGTTGAACAAGAGTGGTAAAAGCTCCTTTAAAAACCTATTCCACTTGAACACTTACTTCTGTCTTCTACCATCTGTATTTGTTGTATTGGCTCAAGAACCTCTCCCTCTAGTTCTACAGCAATAGTATGCAGCACATGTAGAGCAGCCACTTTTTGTTAGTTCATATTATTGGTCTCCATGGAGAAATTTATCTTGGCCCTCCAGAGTTGCCATTTCTCCACATCACATTACATAAACAGCATACATAATTCACAATACATTAATCCATACAGACACAGTTGAGAGAAAAAAATAGATGAATGTGCACCATTAATAGCAGTAGGCCACCCGGGTTAAGATCACATCATAAGCAGCATCAGTACAATACAATAGCAGCATCAGCTGACAGCTAGTGATCACAGTTAACTCGTTTCCTACCTGTTCATTAATGTGCTCAACAGTGGTGCAGGGAATTTTTATTTATGTAAGAGCTATGTAAAAAGTACAATGTGTTGGTTGATTTGTAAGCAAATATCAAAACGCACACACAACGGTCAAAGGCTATTATTCGGTTTTGGTAACATTTATCAGCAACCGTCATGCCTGGAGAAGCCAATAAGGATAAGGCTAGAGGGCGGAGCCTATGTGAAATAGAACCAATGATCATCACAATTATCTTGAACATGGGCAGGTGCAGGGTTGATTCCACATCCTGTGTAGCTGATCTGCAAACAATGTTAGAGGAAAAGCCCACTTGCTGGCTGTATATCAAAGAAAGGTGATTACTTCAAAGTCAGATCAATGTCTTGCCAAGCTATTGTGTTGGTACATTAATTAACAGATAAAGTCTTTACTTTAACAAAGAGGAGGAGGGGGGGGAAGCATTTTGATTTACTCACTCTTGCCAGAAGCACTCCAGTAGCCAGAAGCACAAGCCCAACCACGTCATGGGTTATATCAGTGACGGCTATAACACACATGACCAGCTGGAGTGTGAGCAGGAATTCTATGCCAAAACCTTGACCTGGGTCAGTTCCCTTGAGCTAACAGAAAAACAGGAAAACACCTTATACTGTCCCTTCTTAAATTCTCACAACACCAAGGCAACAGAACAACAAGCTCCTGAATTGGCTGTAAAAGTGCAACATGGAAAGCAGCAGGGGTTACTGTAAGTAAACCCACTTTTAACTAAGCATCGGTTGATAGGCTTTGAAGCAGTTTGATAGATTGCCTTATTCAGTTGGCAAGCAAGTTAAAGAGGAGGAGGAGAGCAAAACCGGTCTTCTAATCAAAACGCATTTCTTTGTATTTGTTGCATGATAGCTACTAAAGAAATTAAGGGACACTCAATTAAAATGTGGCATTAAAAACCAAAAACAATTACTCTGTTCAGTGTCCCTGGATGGGAACACCACTTAAGACAGCCAGTCCTTGGATTTCATAGGAAAACAAGAATAAACTTGAGTCAATTCCCCAAATGCCATCCTTTTAAATTATGAAGCATTACTTTGTAGATTGGACTCACATGTATGCCTCTTGTGCCTTACGTTGGTAACACCAAGTGAATGTGTAGTTTCTGTCCTGATAACATAGGCAATGGCGCTTTCTAGCTGGCATCGCCCCTTATATGCCACAAAATACCACATATATGCCACCACAGAAAACATCACTGGGACTGGCAGCTAAGCAGAAGACCTACTGTAGGCAGGACCAATGCTATTAAACTGGGCTAATGTCCAACGTTTACCTCTTGGTCAGGGTATTAGGTATGAACATTTTCTATAACAGCTGAGAGGCCAATGAAGTCAAAAAAGGTCATAATTCTGCTAGAACTGCCCTCTAAAAGGGCAAAGGTTGGATTTCTGACTTTCTTCTTGTTCAGCTGCTGAACTATTTGCTAAAAGGTCTCCCACCATCACAACAATAACAACATTTCATATCGGGGTTATCAGGATAAGAAAAAGGCGGAGGTTATGACCTTGCCCACAAGCCTCCTATAATATGATATTCCACAAACCAATAGGACTGTGAAGCAGAGGTGACGCCTGCATACGGCTTTCAAATTCAGGCCTAATTGGAAACAGCTGAGCCCTGTTTAGTACTAAACAACAAATTACATTTGATCAAGTCATGCCTTGATTTGGTGTGGATGGATATGATGATGCACACAATGAGCAAAACTATTATTGCTGCCTTGTTTAACTGCACTTTGAAGCGGCTCAACTCCTATTTTGTCTGAACAGGCAAATTAAACGAAACGGAGATATCGGGCCTCTTTTCATTCATAATGTGGTCTGTAATCAAATATCAGATATCTGTTTGTTACTTCTGTTCAAAATCAAATATATTTTTGTCAAAGCCCCTTTTTGTTTATCACTACATGCAGGACCTTGTTGTCTTGACGACAAATTGATGACAAATGTTCTTGGCATGATGCCAGCAGTGTCAATGAAAAATTAAGAAATAGTTGAAAACACTCTTGACTGGAACTTTTCACGATCTAAAAGACAGGTAACAAGGTTCTGAGGCATTTCCATGGCAGGCTTTGGACTCACAACCCCACAATAGTCTACACCTTGTGTCCAGTGCCTGACAGCTACACTGTCTGAAGGCATACACTTGTACAAGCTGCTTTCACAGTCAAAAACGAGATTACAAAGATGAAACCAATTTGAACATTATCCATTATCCAAAGCGACTTACAGTGAGTACAATCACAGTAGGCCTATTTTAGTAGCAGGTGCTTACAGGTAGGCTACAGGCACGTTGGAGATTTAAGCCACAACCTTTCGGCTAGGACCACCCTAACTACTAACTTATCCTTTTCCTAGGTGTGGGCCACTAGTTATAGCTAATACTATATTAGTATAACTATATAAACATTCCATTGACAGTTGCTGGTTTGTGCGATTTTTTTTTTTCTATTTTGGGGATGCGTCATACAGCATTTCGAAAACGTAAAATTAACTGAATGTTATTGTAGATTGTGTATTAACATCCCGCCAGCATGTTGATGTTCCTTTTTCTTTATTTATACTGAAAACGTGCTCAACATGCTCAATAAACGGTGACCACTGTTAACAACGAGTGTTTTATTTGCTTACAAAAGTGAAAGACAATCCAAGAGTGTACACATAATACAATATACATCAAAAATAAAAAAAGTCATATTTATGTACAGTACCAGTCAAAAGTCCCTTTTCCCATTCAAGTGAATGGGAAAGTGTGTCCAAACTTTTGACTGGTACTTTATTTAAGTACAGAAAAAAAGAACGCATACAAACACACATATAATACTGATATGGGAAATTTGACCCAGAGTCTCTATTTCAATTCTTCCAAACAATACATGCTTGAGGGTAGTCCGTATAGGCCAAAAGATAAGTTAGTGATATAGCCTGTGCTAAATTCAATAGTTTTGTACAATAGTACATTTCTATAGTCACTTATCCTAAATAATGGTGCTCGTTATATGGCTCTACTTCGAGGACATCTCCACAGCTGTAGCCTCCTCCGCTCCGTTGACGGCGTAATCTCCCACCGGACCGCTGACGAGCACCTTCATGCGCTCGGGGAAGTCGCTTAATTTCGGGTAGAGGAGGAAATCGTAGATGAGTGCTGCCGCCACGCCTCCACACATCGGCCCCACCCAGTAGACCTGCGACGGGCAACGCAGATGAACATCATCGATCACGACACATTAATGTTTAACGGAACATTGACAGTCAATTGTGTCGAGAGAACCATGCCCCGATAAGCTACACCTGACAATCGTCAACAGACAATAGACATTACCCATTAACTAGGAGATGTGAAAAAAGGGTTTTGCCAGTCATGGAGTTATTGAATCATTTATGCTTGACATGTAACAGCCTTGCGCAATTACGCGAGGTATGTGAAAAATACAAGGGGCTCATGTGCTCTCCCCTCTGACTTACCCAGTGGTTTGTGAAATCGTTCATGATCAAAGCTGGACCAAAGGAGCGTGCAGGGTTGATACCACAGCCTGTGTAGCTGATCTGAAGTCCAACAAAGAGACAACATGAGATGTGATGTCCACATGAGTAGACAGCAGTGGCTCATAATTTGCAACCCCACTCATGCTGTTGCATAAAAATGTGCATTAATAGACAGTGTTATGCTGTCATATTTGGACGATAGTTGGATTAGCATTAAACAGCGTATCCCTTGTGAGTGATCTACAGGGGCACTGCAAAAGTAGTTTCCTAGCCTTACTTAACCACGCTGGGTGTTAACGTGGCGTGCTACTTACTGCTGCCAGATGCCCCAAGCAGACTGAGAGGCCAATGGCCAAGGGCGCTGAGCCGGTGACATCACGCCGCCTTTTATCAGTGACTGCAATGACACACAAAACCAGCTGGAAGGTTGCCAGGAGCTCTATGCCGACGCCTTGGCTAGGTGTGACACGGTTGAGCTGTAGCGAGGAGGGAAGCCAAGAAAACAACACTTTTGTCAGTCAGTCAACATCACATAGCTGCATTTCTCACCACTCGCTCTGGCTGGCTCTCGGACTCATGCCAACAGCTCCTAATTTGGCCGCGAGGCCCCGATACCAATTTGGCAGACACTCTCTGACCGTTCAGATGGCTCATTCATGTCTTTGTGGAAACCTTTATCAATGTTAGACTGATTGTCGGGCCTGAGCCATCGTGTGTGTGGTTGATTACAGTCACAGCCCTGGCAGGGAATACGTTTGCTAAGAACCCAGCTGTTAAGCATGACACATTTTGAGCTGAAAGTGAATTTTCCTGAGACCTGACAGCGCTCCAGACCACACACAATATTTACCCTAAGAGAGACATTAGCAGAAGCCGTTGAATCAATATCACAATATTGAATTGTTGAAGTTGTTCTTGTTGATATTTTTAGAATTGTTATTCAATACAATGCAAATATTACTCCTAAACATATAGTTTAAACAGACAACTATACAATTTTCTGATGCATGCATTCCTTAAACCTGTATGACTATATTAAGTATTAATTCTTAATATAGTCATACAGGTTTATGTAAAATGATACATTTATTCGTATGTTGGAAGCGGAACAGTTCTTGCATATTCATTACATGTTTACAAATAAAGTGCTTCACTTACAGCATTGACCCCCAGTGCAATAGACTGATTCCCAGTATCGGGACGTGCTCCATACACAATGCCACTGGCCAGGGCTGATCCCAGCATCTGAGCCACAATGTACATGATTGCCTTGATGACACTTATTTGGCAGCTGGCGAGCATGCCCAGGGTGACTGCCGGATTCAGGTGCGCCCCACTGATGTGGCCTAAACTCTGGGCCAGTGTAGCGATGGCCAGTCCAAAGGTCAGCGAGACCTTCACCTCCTGGTCTGGGCTGGTGTTGTTCGGGTTCCCGATGGCTGCGGAGATGCTGAGGTAGATGAAAAGGGTCATGCCGACCAGCTCGGCCAGAACGGCCCTCCAGAATGGCTTGCTTTTGAATTCTCTCATGGCGGCTGTGTGTCAGCAAGGGCCTGTGGTATAGTCCTCCCGTGAAGTGTGTCGTCCCAAACACAGCAACAGGCTGCAATATATAAGGCCGGGGCTGTTGCTTCTCAGGGGGCGGGCTTTTAAACAGTGAAAGAGAAGGCCACGCTGAATTAACAACAAACCCAAAAGGCTGGTGAACCACTTCCCACCCTCCTCTCTCTCTCTCTCCCTCTCTCTCTCTCTCTCTCTCTCTCCCTCTCTCTCCCTCTCTCTCTCTCTCTCTCTCTCTCTCTCTCCCGTTTTCACAGCCTCCCAAGACACCACTTTGTGCTCTTTGGACTTCCGGGAATAGTGGAATTGTACCTGAAAACCAGAGGAAATTTCCTCATTAATTGCTGTGCTGGGACTGTGAGTGGTGTGTCAGCAAATACCTTTTGGTTTAAATGAAAGAGAAATGTATTGTATTAAAATGTGTTCTGTCCCATTTATGTTGTGCTTAATGGACTTAGTTTAAAGGCTATATATACTGCTATATGCTGTACGACAGGCATGTAATACTGCAGTTTTATAGTGGAAATTAAGTGCATGTAAACATAGTCATTTCATAGTCAATGCTCTTTCATAATTTATCATTATCATGATATATCGATACAAGACGCCTCCCTAATTTTCCCATCATTGTTTTCCCATAATCATGGTCCCACCCTTCCTCCCACAGAGCATAGATTAATTTACAAGATGGCCTGTGTATCATCTATGAGCTATGATCTAAAAAAGAAAAATTGGTTAGTTTAAATTAGGGGGAAAAGATGTGTGTTTATTTGAAAAACGGAACCAATGAAAGCAATGAAAACTAAATGTTTCAAGTTGAAGTATTCAGTTTTTCACGATGTTGATAATGGATAACAAATTCATGTTGAAACTTTCAACATGAATTTGTTATCCGTTATCAACATCGTCAATGGATTTTATAATTAAATAGGAGTTTTGTCAATGCTTAGATATTGAGTAAAAGTTGTTGCAGAGTAAAACATCAAATCTGGGAAATGTCCAGACGGTCACATCTGACCTCCAACTGAAGTGTGGGACAGCAAACAGCAGGAAGGACAGGCATTCTTAATAATTTACCTTTAGACAGATCAATGTGAGTCATACCATGGCAACATGTTCTTTATGTAATTATTTCTGTTCATTGATTTGTGTAATTGATTTGTGATTCGCCTGTTAATTCCTGAAGATACTGAGGTGCCTGATTCAATAACCACCGCACGCCTAGCTCAATTTACATTACATTAACAGCTGCCTAATTTATTATCTTTCACACTTTTGATCCGCCTTGCTGGTATAAAACATCGAAAATAGAAATTCATCCAAGAGGATCCGTTTTCTGTTCTGAAATTGAAATTCTGATCTTTTAATATATAAATGTACCACTGCTGGCAAGGTCAGACTATTGCAGGCTCTGTTTTGCATTCTTTAAATGTGTGTCCAGTGCCACTTATTCTTGTCTTGTACATGGTTAGCCCTGAATATTTTTGGGGGATATACATATTTAAACCGAAAGGGGTATATTTTGCATATAGACAATGTCTATATTTCTGCCTTGTTTAACATAAGGCAGCTGTGCCTCAACATATTTAGGTTTCGTGAGAATGGCATGTACCTTTTGCAGGAATTATCTCTCAAAGATGCTGTAGGGAGGACGGGAACTGTCTAAACTACCAACTTCTATAGATTTAACACTTGAGAAATGTATAGGAGATGAATGCCCTGCTTAAGCGTCTTGGAGCCAGCAGATTGACATTGTCCAGGGCTGCACATGTTTAGCCCGCTCCCATGCTATTCTCTCACTTTAAAATTGAAAAAGATAAAACCACGTTGGCATGTTGTCAAATACCCTTTAGGTCATGAACACCCAGTGTGTCTTTTGAATTTACTTCTACTTTGATTCAAAGGTCAGGAGGTTGTCTGTACTGTTGGTCAGAATAATGCGTTGACACATTGAGTACATCTTAGACAAAGTTTCGCAATATCATAATAAAATCTATGTATATGGAGTTATTATGATTAAGACATTTTGACAAAATGACAAAATCCCAAATATTTCTGACACAGAATAGAGAAGGTTTCATCAATGAACACTGACACAAAATGACAAGCATAATAGATAGAATTTTGTATTACACGGTATGGGACTATTTATGCACAGTACATGATTCAACTCTAGAGAAGAACAATACTGTAGCTTATAAGGGGTGAGTTTGTGATAGACCTAGATGGGGGAGGTAAAGGTCAGCTACTTAAACAAGTAACCAAGCTAACCAAGGCACCACTCCGAAAGACCAAAATGCTGACATGCCACTGATGTCCTTGACAGCACTTTTCTTCTACGGAAGGAACTGTTGCTTTTGCTGTGCATGGTTGCTGTTGCTTTTAATGGACTAAGTATTGTGCTTTGTTTTCACTGTCAAAGTAAATTTAAAGGTGCCCTATAAATAAAGTTTATTATTATTATTCTTTCTTTACAAGCTCTCATGGAATCTGCAGATGATTCATTTCTTGCCGAAAATGTCTATTTCACTTTAAATGTGTAAAATACATTTAGCTGACCGTAAGTCACGGTTACTGTACATGGAATACTTTTGTAATAATCTATATACCAGTAAGTATTCTCTTTATCTTACCAGAATTTAAGACCCACGTTTGCATCTTGTATCTTGGAGTTTATATTCAACTGTAAGTTTTAGTAGAACCTGAAATGTGAGGTGGTAAAACATTGGTAAATGTGAATTGTGAATCGTATAAAACATACTGTAGCATAAAGGTATGCATGAGTGAACTATTTTAGAGCATTTTCAAGCTAATGGATGGATGGATGGATGGATGGATTTTTTACTATAGAGATGATGAGTTTTTTTTATTATGGAGAATCGTGCAAAAAAACAAAAAAGTTTGAATGGAAATATGTTAGGTAGGTTAAAAGGTACAACATAGATGATTAAACCACCATACAAAAACTGTACAAAAACAAAAGAAACAAATAAACCTGAGAGAGAAGTTATGTTTAATTCTATGTTTAATGACATCTTGGAGATGAGGGTGGCTTGCCACTGTATTCAAAGGACAGCTTGGTTTATGGAGCCTAACTCAATCTTACACATGACTTAGTTGTATGTTACGCAGCCAGTGTTACAACAATTCCCAAAAAAGCAAGGATGAACCATGTATTGTTTCTATTCTTGCTTAGGATTTTGGGCTGGTGGTTTAACATTGCAATGGTTAAAGGTTGAGGAGCATGGTCAGCACAGGGCTCCAGTGACCCATGGAACCGTTTATGACAGTTGAGAACTCATTTTACTAATTGCTCAAAACTATCTAATTGGTTCATACAAATTGTGGGGCATTTTGGGGTTCAAAGGAATATTCCGCTGACATATTCAGCGCAACTTGTTTAATACCAAAATAAATATAAATGTTCATGAAAAAAATAAAACGCTGTAGACATCTCAAAGACCGTGCAAGGTCGACTGATTTGTTTCCAAAAGAATGTTTTGATTGAGGATATAAAGGGAGGCCACTTTTCACAGTGACCTCACACCGACAAGGACAGGAATTCAGCCACAAGCGTGTGAAAGAAGGCACAGACAATAGATCTGTTAAGGTTTACTGGCCTCATATTAGCCACCGTGTGTTTAACTGTATTGACAAGTCTTAGACCAAGCCCACACACACACACACACAAATTCACATATATATACACCCACGTAATCGCTGGTGGAGACGCCCCTCCAATGCTTTCTATCAAACCACAGGAGACAATGTCACATTTGCTTTCAGATGCCAATAATGAGGCTTCAGTGGTTTAATGAGAGGTCCAGCATTACTGGGCTGACCCAAACAGTACCATCAGTTACGTAACCATAACAACCAATCCTAAAATAAAGATATTTGGCCCAAATGGATTTATGGACAAATTTGGCTGCCCTTCTGGTATAGGGACCCATTCATGTCCAAGATGAATGATGATGAGTTTAATAACCCTTTTTAAAAGTTTGGTATTTCTAATCTGGTATTACTAAAATATAGATCATATTCCACAGATATTTTCCCTGTGATGTGATATGTTTATAATAGATTTAAGGTAAATCTTTTGGCATGGCTATTAGATAGAAAGCATCAATCCTCCTAATGTTTCTCTAATGTCTTTAGTCTTATCTGACTTCCACTATGGGAATGTAATCAGGCAGCTGTAGGGTGAAAGTGTTTATTTTTGCAACAGCCACTATAGGATATCCTCTTATTCTGCATGTGACAGCATAACATGCCTTTCTAAAACAACAGTAGCAGTGTTAAATCAATAAGCTCTGCCATGTGATTCCCCCAATGGTTCTGCACGAATGTCTTGTCACACATATGAATGGACAAGTATGTGTTTGTGTGTTAGTTTAAGTGCAATGATGCCATATTCAAACACCTCCAATAAGTGGCATATTAATCCCCTTTATCTCTGCAAAGGCAGAATTCTTTGGAATTGGAGGGCCTTGTTTCCATGCCCTTACACAACATCTGTGTCTTATCTTAACTTTAACTTTAAACATTAACAAATTAGTCTTGGAATGGATTTTGACACACTCTGCAGATGACTCTCAGGCTGCTTAGAGGCTTTCTAAAGGAGATAGTAGTTGTGGTTTATGTCTTTATTCATCTGGCTTTGTGCAAAACAATGAGACGACCACAGCCACCTCTGAGCATGCTGTTGATCAGAAGCTTCGTAACACCTTACACCAAGAGATTACACTTGCCCGTATGTTCTTTTGGGACTGGGTGACTCAGAAATACATTGGGGGTGTTTTATTAGGGGCACAGATTCCCTCAATTGTTATGGTTGGCTGCTGGCTCTTTGTCAATTTCTTGCTATCGCAAAGGCCCCATGCTATCCTATAATATAGGCGTGGAGCCTTTGCAATGGGATCCTCTCAGAGATCGGTACATATCTCTTTGGTGAGATCACCAAGGACGATTTGCCACAGAGAAACAACTGATGGTAGGGAAACCAAATGCAAAACTAAGTTAATGTTAAAGATCATCATAAAGACCACGCTATATTGTTGTATGTTATTAAAGCTAAAATAAAATGATGGACAAACTGATACTATAAAAGTAGGATGCCTTTGTGTCTCATATCTTGTAATTTGGCAGGATAGTCTAGGGGTCTAGGTGTTGGACTCCCAGTCAGCAGGTTGTGGGTTCCAGCCCCAGAGTTGGCCTACCTGTAAGCATCCTTGAGCAAGATGCCTAACCCCTACCTGCTCCATGTAATAGTACTGTTATTGTAAGTCTGCTAAATTACACAATTGTAATTTTATATTCTGTAGATTTGTGGTATCCAGTATTGTGCAGAGAATGCAGCTGCCTCCCATTGCTTGAGTGATAGAGCTAGGCTTTAAGATAACTGCATTTATCATATCATCAGTTTATGATCTGTTAGCCTTCATTTTACATCCTTTGCCACAACATACCGCTATGATAAAAACAAGTTTATAAAATAATAAAATGCATCAATGGATAAAGAAATGGACTTTGTACTTTAAAGGGGTACTGCACTTTTGTTAAACCCTTGACCCTGAAGTTCAACAAATAATGGTCCAGAATCACTTCTTTGCTGATCCTCCATTCACCTCCATTGTTTCTCATAAAATACAGTTTACTTCTGCAATTTAATCCAAAACAAAAATATATCATAAATTGAACAATACACAACAATTCGATTTTGTAAATCATATAGTAACTTGAAAATACATGCTAAGTATGTTTTTGTATTGTTTTTGAGAAACAATGGAAGTGAATGGAGGAGTTTCCGGTTCAGAGCCTACCTCAAACGAGGGGTTATCATGCTGAACATCAGTGTGATGATTTAATATTGAGGTAAGGAAGCTACAGAGTCAAGGGGTTAACAGCAGTACAATATCCCTTTAACAGCTTGAGAAAACCCATTTTTCTATATCAGCATTCATGTGTGGCTTTGTTTACCTCCCAGCAGCTGAATACATTGTCAAACATCTAAGGTAACCATCTCGTGGGCCGAGAGCTTGCGATTGCTTCCTGTACAGTTTCACAAGTTAAACAGGATCCAAGCAATGTGCATTGTATTCTGCTGTGGAACGGAACATCTCTCCTCATTCCAGACATAACTCCTCTAATCATCATACTGTGGGTTGGTGGGCTGGGAGATGAAACCATGTTGCACGCACATTTGCTCATGGTAAAACAGTGGGAGAAGACTGAGGCCTCCCATTCCAACAGACCACCGCCTAAACTTATTTATGATGATCCTAGTAAATGTTTCAACCTCAGATAAAGTGCAGATACCTGGTTCACCAGGAGATTAAGGATATATAAAATGAGTTATTATACTGTAACTCGTTGAAAAGCCTCCTCCTATGGTCCCAGGCGGATTAACCTGATGCATCGCCTGATAATCTTTATACAGCCTTTTTACATTTAAACATTTCAGCAAACTTCTTCTGGGGTTTAGAATAGCAGGTACCAATGTCTCGGCTGATTAGCTACCCAATATCCATTTCAATCCATTTATGTATAGAACTGTTGTAATTTACCCAATCCAGCTTGTGACCCTGGAAGGTTCATTTCTCATTAGACGCATGTATAGAAAAGAAAATGAGAATGACAAGATTGTCACATCATTTAGCAAGTCTAACCTGTATAAATTACAGATATTAATTTTCAAAATCATATTAGGGACATTTGAAGGTGAATTTGGCACCTGTAAGTGGATTGCATTGTAATAGCGCTATTATTTTGTGATTTGTGCATCACTGTCACTACAATGATAAATAGATTATTGACCTCTGGGTTTAACCTCTTATTATAATCATAATATTATTGGATAATATAAATACAATTAAAATAAAATGTTTTCATATCTCTTAATGTCAGATACCATATAAATGTCTCGCCACATGCCCATAACAGTGATTTCAATCAGACACTATCACAGAAACTCAAGTTCTGTGTGAAACTGTCAAGGGATTCAGGCAGTCATGGTGAAATAGACACACACCATTCACCACTAAGATGGCTTTTTTTAACCAATGTAATGCCACTTGAACTAGTTGAACTGTGTATCTATTAGGCCTCATCTATTAGATCAACTATGATGTCTCATACAGTATTTTATTTATTTACCTCACCTGCCTATGCCTTTGAAAGCGGGCCGGTAGTGTGCAATGTGCATCAACTACTGCAGAAATTCTTTACGTTGTTAACTTTAAATAAAAAATAGAGGGGTATCATATGATATCATATAAAGTCATCTCCACAGGCAGAGCAGAGGCCAGAGGGAGTAAGACAACAGATTGGAAGATTGAGTGTCTTGCATGAAATAATTGCTGTCAAGTATAATCATTGTGCAGTATATACTTGCTGTCACGTTTTGCGTTCCTGCTCGTCAGACAAACACCGGCCTTATCATCAGGCTCTTACTCTCTTTTTACTGTCTCTGATGACAGCGTGCCAAAGGTTAATGCTTCATAAGACATAAAATATTCGGTGGTTTTGACATCATTGGCTTTTAAAGCTGCAGAGTTCATACCAATAGCCATTGTCTAAACAGAGAGGACATTCTCAATTGACCTCTCGCTGAATGCATGCACACCAGAGAGCGCTTATGCGTGTGCATGCATGCCATCTGTTTTAATGCTGACAGGGAAAACAATGTGACGGAACAATCCAGACAGACAAACCCGTTAGGTGCCAGAAATAGCACACAGTAAAATGACTTCCTTATTGTACACCTAGGCCTATTGTACACCTAGGCCTATTTATACCATACATTTCCTTGTAAACATTTGTCCCTGATGCTCAAGTCAAAGAGAAACGTAAATCCTGACATTCCAGTGGTGGTCTCGCTGCAGAAGAGCCTCAAATCACTTTTTATTTTCCCGCCGGCAGCCACAGGATGACGGTTGGAAACGCAGTGAGATGACAACAGTAATAATAATAACTGGGGGGGAATAAGGGAATGTTGTCACAGAAAGCGTGTTTTCAACTTGGTGATGTTCCCAGGCCACGTGAGAGCATGCAGGAGCAGTCTAAGGTCTTGGAGAGTGACAGATAACAAAAAATTGTCAGCATAATTATCACTTGTTTAACTCCATGTCATCTTGAAAGGAATACATTTTATACTCTCCCAATTACAATTTGATCATTTAGCAGACGCTTTTATCCAAAGCGACTTACAATTACATGATGCTTCTACATGGAGCAGATAGGGGTTAGGCATCTTGCTCAGGGATGCTTACAGGTGGGCCACCTCCGGGGATTGAACCCATGACCTTCTGGCTGGGAGTCCAACTCCTAGACCACTAGACTATCCTGCCCCCCCTAGGCCACTAGACTATCCTATCCTGCCCCAATTCTTGTGCGATGCGTTAAGGGTGACACTAACACGTTTGGGCCAAGGCTATAACTGAATCCTCTGTCTTTTTGTGGTGCACGCTCTGCTGTGTGGTATTTCTAGTGACCTTAAAGTAAAGCAGACCCTATCTACAACAGCTTAATTTGATCAGAAGTTTATTTGTCATACTCAGAAACAGCTAAAAAAATAATCTGGCTCCGCTTGAAAACAATAAAATGCTTTGTGACGAAGGTAATTGCAGAAATACATAACATCTCACAGACAGTACGGCAGAGACAACATCATATTAACGCCCCCATAATTAAGTGCATAGTATACTGTAAGTGTGTTTAGAATTCAGTTAGTTAATATTGCTGAGCAGCATGAATAAGTATATAAAAATTTTGAAATATTATATCTAGTTATAAATAGTATAAATAGCATAAATATTTTAAACATAAGTCAAAATATTTGCTCTATTTTATATATTTTTTAAAGTTTATATAGCCTACTAGCCCAGATTGCTTTTCATCCTTACACTGTATGGCAGCAGTGTTTTTGCTGGGACCCGGATACAGAACAGCATTGTGTCTGCTTTTTGGGGTGGAAGAGGGAGTTGGTCAATATAGCTGCCAGTGCGTTTTTTTTATGTTGTGTTTTTTTTTTCAACCATTGTTACTGTGAGTAGGACTTTACCCTCTAAAAGACAATTCAAGGAATTGACATACAGATGGAAATGGTTGCATGTGAAAGCTTATGTAAATAGGAGATATTAGGGTGGAATGATACATTCAAACATATTTGGTTCAGAAAATTCTGAAGCTCTTTAACAATGAACACTTTGAAATAGTGATTTAGCTGTTCATTGTGTCAAGTGTATAGGCAATTGTTACATTTATTGCGGTTGTAAAATTGTGTTGCTGCATCACCACAACTTCCCTTTTCCTGTTCTGCCTTAGCCCCATGGTGGGCAAACCCATTTAAAGCGTTTTTTTAACACTACAATGATCAAAGCCATTTGGAAACCACAACAATATTAAATGTTGTTTTGGTTTGTCAATTTTAAGATGCGACGCGCGTCCACTTCAAAGGCCAATCTAAGTAGACGTATTGTTGGGAACTCTATGCCCAGAGGAGATGGACTGCGTCATGAGGAGTAGTGACGGACAGGCAGGTAGTAATTAGGATTCTGATACGACTAAATGGGGAGTTGTTGTTTGGACAAGATTGTGGTTTCCCTTCTGGCGTCATTTATGTCAGTCACAGTGGAAATTTGTAAAAGAGGGTATAATGACTCCAGTAAAGGGCCACTGACCTTTTAGTGACATTAAAACTGCTGCTACATTTTTTGTAGATAACATGGGAGGTTTTATGATATTAAGGTTGCTACCATTGGGTGATTCCGTTGTGCTGTCTTAAAGACCCTACCCAGCTGTGTGTTTTAGTGTATCCCCCCCTCTGTGTGTTTTCAAATGTCAAAAAAGATTTAGAGCATTTTTAACTACCAACAACATGAGGGCGGTACTAATGAGCCACTGTTTGACAGGGGTGTCAACTCAGTAAAGCACATCTCTCGTACATTTCTAAACACCACACAACAGTTTTTTTAGTAAATCTGCATTTTGTAAACATAAAAGCTCAAGAAGGATGGCTAATCAACTATACATTTCTGCAAGGACATTTCAAAACCTTAGTACAAATCGGATGTGCTTTTATTTGACAAAATTACGTAAAGCTACTTTAATAGGCCCTTCTGTTTGCCACTTGTTATAAAGTAGTACACATACTCTAAAAATAGAAGACTTTTACAGTGACCTCTATTCTATGAGTTTGTGAATGAAACAGTGTTTTTACTGTTCTGTAAGTGTATGAGTCCACATGTTTCTTCAAATGCATAAAAATACGGACAAAGGCTGTGTGCCAGAAGATGAGAAACCACGGTCGCTTCCTTTCCCATCTACACTAATATCCCAAGAAATCCTTCCTGTGTGCGTGAATACTTGACTGGGTTGGCTTTGATGTGACCAGTTGTCCTGCCCGGTGGCTGAAACAATGCAGGGAAGGCTGGGAGAGAGGTGGTCTGCTGGGGTTGGCAACAGCAGATGTCTCCTTCATTCTGCTCATTATCAATGAGAGTGTTTATGGGTAAGATTTACTGTCTCAGCGTTCCTGTTCATTGTTGGTTAGAGAACTGAAGGAAACCGCTTGGAGCATCTTCCAGAACGCCTTGGAGCAAGAGACTGAAACCCTTCTAGCTCCGTTCCTGCGGCTAAATGATGTGAATGTATTAACCGCTCCTCATTGTTTTGCAATGGAGACTAGTGTACGCCTAATAGATAATCCACCCATGATGAGAAGTTATGAAGAACCAGTCAAAGTGATTGTCACCACTATGACTAGTATTCAGTACAATACTGTGTACAAATCCTGTTTTCCAGCTACTGGAGCTAAAACCAGTATATGTAGTACAGTATATCTTAGCTGACTAACAGGCGATCATATAAACTGTGCTGTCCTCCCATACCCGCATGCATTGCATTAACATGTCAGCTTATAAATCTTAATATGTATGCGTACAGTGTTGGCAATATAAATCAGAGGATTGAGAGTTAGTGGGGATGAAGTAGGTGTTGGCTGAAAACGCACAGGATCTTCTCACACATGCTCGTCCCCTGGGCACAGAAAGGATTCCTCGGTGGTCACTGCCTCACCTTGGGAAGGAAATAATCTTGGAGCTGCTTCCCTGCATTGTGTGCTGTCTTTCCACCTTGACAAAGCAGGTCGCATCGTTAGCAGGAAGGTCATTGATGGCTCTGGGTTTGGGCCTTCAAGGAATATACTGGACCTAACCGATACAAGCAGAACCAGAACCAGAGAAAAACACTAGCCTTTGGTTGTAACCATCTTGATTTTTCAAGCTCCGCCTCTACGATTTGTTTAGCTTTAAATGTTCATCTATGGTTAACAGTTCCAAACAAACAGTGGATGGACGAGAACGAGGATCATTGAGGGGCGTTGGTGGTCCATAAAGCTGTTTGATGTAAGGGTAGTTTGAAATGTTGTTGTGTTACCTCAATCAGCACTAAATGCAGCAGATCTAATATTTATATATATGAAAATACTCATGATTGTTGCTTTAAAATGAACAAATAACAGACAATATAAGTGATTACAGAAATGGATCATTTTAAATGTCCCCTGAAGTTAGGTCATTTAGCAGATGCTTTTATTCAAAGCGACTTACAATTAGATGGTGCTGATTGGCTCAAGGATGCTTATAGGGCAACAACTCTGGAGCCCCAGAGTTGTTGTCCAACACCTAGACCACTAGACTATCCTTCCGTTGAAACGAACAAAGGTGTAACATTTGTTGATATCCGCTCAACGGTGATCTTTTTGTCCTTTAACCACAGCCAAGTTTCCCTCTGCCTAAACTCAAATCAGGAGCTGGGTTGAATAGCAAGGACCTTACCCATTCACTTCATTTGGCAATCAGCCATGTTTAAAACACAGCTTTTCAACTTGGTTTAAACATAAAGGATAGGCTTCTTTCATGTTTTCGTTTGGCACTGACTTGCCAACACAACTGTTGTTACATCCTCCACATACATGGCTACTGGCTATACAATTGTATGCAGACTAAACATGTTTTAACAACCAAAAATGTACAGATTTACCATATACAAATAACAACATCAGACAGGACCATAGCAATTTAACTGGCTGAATACTGAGTGGCTGTATCTATCCCTTTAATGACATCCTGGGCTTCTGTTTGCCTGGCTGGAATCAGACCTCCTCTTAATACAGGCCTTTAGTCTGAAAGCATTTCCCAAGCAGAGCCATTTCATGACTGAAGAATAGCCTGGACTTGATCTGTCAGCCAAACGGCCTGCATCATTCTGCTGTGCCACGGAGGAGTCTCACCTATTGGATTTAACAACAAACATTACATTTTTGTGTTTTTGATGCTGTTAAAGTGACACCAATGCTTCGTCAGTTGATAAGCCTAGTCCGCACCCTCATTCTTTACTGATTACTGATGTCCAAAATTCCCTTACCAAAAAAACACTTAAAATTCACATGTGATAAGATTTCACAAAGAACTCAGGAAGCAGATGTTAGATAACGAAACATTGCCACAACTTTGTCACTGTAAATTGTATTAATGGGGTCGCAGGGAAGTAAAGTATCGAGATACTGTAAACATCAAGGTAATGTTTAAAGTACATTACATGTACCTTAATGTACGCAATGCATACATTAATCTAATGTGAAAACTAAAGGGAATTCCATTGCAACAAATGCATTAAAACATAGTGCAGTTGACTATATCAAATTGCCTGCGTACTTAACCTTCAAAAATATCCTACAGGATTAATAAAATGGGGATTTGATAAAAGGTTATTTTCTCCTTAGTAAAAACACTGACTGAGGTGCGTCATTTTTCTGCAGCTATAGCTGCAGGAGATCCTAATGATGTATTATAACTTGCTCTCCTAACAACTCCCCAGTAGTGAGGGATAAAGCCTATTGAGAGAACTTGGGTGTAAGCCCCCATAGTTGAAAGGGGATCAAATGTGTGAGCAGGCAGCCATTTAAGGCCTATATGGTAATGAGAAAACACGAGCCAAGAGTCCAAAGCTACAGTTTGTTCCAACTCAAGATGTGAACTAGACTGGTGTCTGAATCTTCTACTTGCCGGGAAAATGTTAGGAAGTTTACACCTCAGTTTTATGCCCGATTAGTCAGCGCATCATGCTATTGGCTGAGCGGAAATGACGGCCGGCTCATTTCTCCAAAAATTGTGACTGAACTAACTGTGATTTGAACTCAGTGGGAAACAAAAAGTGAGAGGGGGGTGGGTGACTCATGGTTTCCAGAGGCCACCATTGTAACCTTCTAACTTTCTATTGAATATTTGTTTATCCAGTATCACATCTAATACAGTTGGTTGGTTCCCATCTAGATAACTGGTTCTATGTTCTATATAAAACAGAGTAAGAGTAAGAGTTTCAAGTAAGATTTCACTTGAAACAAAGCAAAGCCATTATCAGTTGCATCAATCCTTCCAAAACACGAATTAATTATGAAACGTTGGCAAGCACAGTATTAATGTCTCTTCCTATGACTGTAAAACTATTCATGTAGTGACCTTTCTATTTTTATTTATGTTTATTAAATCTTGACCAAACATACTTAACTTGTAGGCTATTGTCAAGAACATTTGTTGTAAATTTGTGACCAAGATTATTTGGAGAAAAAAAGGGGGAGGAAACATCCTTATTGACAAGACCATTTGTTTACAGTAAATATTAGCATAACACTTTAATGAACTCAAAATAAGGAAGGTGTATGGCTGCATGCTGTCTCATCTGGATATCCTGCCATTGTAACCTCACAAATCTTGTTTTTCTTAACAAGTTTTATAAACTGAATTATTTGTGTTGTCGTACAGTATTTAAGAAAGGATAACCCCAGGCAATTCTGAACTTGACCTAATTTGCCAATCTTTTCCAGTGATAGAGATAATTTCTGACCAAAATCGAATCAAATGATTTCAATTAGAGGTCTCAGAATCTCCATCTCCAGACTCCATAAACATTAAATCATATCAGTCATAAAATAACAGATAGAACAATCAAACCGAGTGAATGTATGCCTATGGATTCTGTTGGAATCTTATAACTTGAAAAGCAGATAGACAGAAAGCTGCATGTGGGTTTAGTCTACACCTCAATATCAGGCCTGAATGGCCTTTCTTTCCTGCTATCCGGCATACCGTGCATTCACTGCAGGCCACCCAAGAAGACTTATATTGATGTTTGATGAGATTGATGAGATTGTTTGTGTAAGTCCTTATTTATCTTTGCATACAAAAGCTCATTCTTGCTATTATTTTGAATGCTGTGGACTATAAGGCCTGGACTTATTTTTCATTTCATGTTCAGTCATTAAAATAATATTATGTATAACCAATTTCCAATTTTATTTGTTTTTTGCATTCATCAATAATAGTGAAAGAATTTTTGTTTCTATTTCATTAGTAGACTCTAATAGGATTTTTAGAGCAATTCTGTGTGCATGCTGCTAGAAAAATGAGGCCCCTTGTGTCTTACCAGCCAGTGTTAACCAGATTCACAGATAAACGTGATAACAATTGGGAAAGAATTTTAACTCAATGAGCAACGAAAACCAGTTGTTTGTGGTGAGAGTGTTTTCCCCAACAAAATAGGTGACACAAAAATCACAAGTTTTGGAAAAACAGCCTAGCTTGGCAAAATACAGCAAATATTGTATTTACTTACAAATTTGATAAAGCTTTGCAGACCTCTTTAATTCCAAACATTTGTTGGAATTGCAGATTCTTTATTAACATAGATTTAATTGGCTTGGAGGAGTTTCACCGTTCTTTTGAGAAGACTTAGCTTGGCATGTCCTATCTAGCAATGTCAAGTTGCTGAAGTTTATCATTTCGAACGGCAAGGACTTTTAGCGGGCATTATTATCTGCTAATATAATCAGAGGCGGGATGAAGAATTACTAGCCAATTTCACAGCCTCACCCAGTGTCCCATGGTTATACGGTGAGTGAGGTTGTATAGTGTTTTCTGCTTGACTTTTATCTCCTGCCCACACAAATGCATACAGTCAGATATTACGTTGGATGGAATTTCAGGTTTTGTTTCCTCAACAGCAAGGAAGCATGCAGTTCCAAGGCCTTTCAGATGCCACATTACGAAATAGTTTTCATATTGTTCAACATAACACAAGTTCGTTACCCCTAAATAGTTCTTTTGAGCATATACCTTACACAATTAGCTTGTCATGTCCTACCTAGTAATGTTAACTTGTTAAAGTTTATAATTCCAAAGGCAAGGGCTTTTAGCGGGCATTATCATCTGCTAATATAATCAGAGGCAGGATGAAGAATTAGCAGGCAATTTCACAGCCTCGCCCAGTGTCCGATGTTTATCTCGTGGGAGGTGCTATACGGTTGTCTCTGCTTGAATTTTATCTCCTGTCCGTGCAAATGCATACAGTCAGGTATTACACTTTTAGACTTTATTTCCTCAACAGCAAGGAAGCGTACAGTACCTTGACCTTTCACAATGACACGTTGGGGAATAGGCGGAAGGGCTTTATTCTCCACGCCTCATCCTCACCCTGGTCGAGGGTGGCGCTGACAGCCGCACGGCGGGGGTCTACAACGCAGGCAATGTGGGAGACACAATGCGATCAAAGTCACATGCACACTGTACCTGAGGTTAAATTGACATTCATCCCGGTTGCCGTCATCGTCGCACTCCAAACTATTTCCCTCCAGCGGATTTCATTGTTGAGGTGCAACTACTATAAATAGCAGATTGCTTTCACTTCCTCTGCACATGCTTTGTGATTGTAGCCGGTGTCAAAACATGTTTCCGCACAATTCCAAATAGCTGTTTCCTTAATATAGAATGGCAATTGGAAACCTCCTTGCATTCCACTTAAATACCATTCATTCATTCAGTCATTCCAAGTGTTTATAGAGGGACAGTAGCTGCAAAACCATTTGGACATTTTTTTGCATTTCTAAAAATGTCTTAACCATTAAACCTACAACTGTATAATTACCCAATTAAAAATGATCACACTGCTTACAATTTGCATCTGTACTGATTTACTTTACAACAATATGATAGCATTTCCTTGAAAATAGCAGTTATTGAGTTTTGAGGCTAACCTTACATCAGTCTGCAGATCTTGCTAGGTGGGCATTCAATACCGTGTTACCGTGTTTCGGCGTTAGACAAGAAGAATGTTAGCAATGTGTTCAAAACACATTGAACATGTTCTAGGTGGGGTGGGGGGTATAACTGCCACTGTGCAGTACCTCACTCTCATGCTTCTGTGAACTGTCCCCACTCTCTCCTGTCATGTCCAGCATCAGATGAAGGCTCAGCGCTAAGGTCACTACTTCCAGCCTTACTAATGCCCTCTAGTGAGTAACGCAATACTGCCATGCAATGGGCTCATTTAGGCGACAGTGACACAGAGAAGAAGGGAGAAGTAGTGGACGGTAACCCTGCTTACCACCTCACTTTTTAGAATTTATGAGTTTATAGATTATATTTACTTCACTTTAGTTTAGTCATACTTTTGCCAGTATTCATTTTTTTGAGAGGACAGTTTGTTTGCATCTGACTGACATTCTTCTTAGTTCTTTGAAAAATACTTTGTCTATATTATTGCTCTTTATTATATTGTTGTTTATTATGGTAATTAGGTATAGCTTTGGCAAGTGATTAGTTCTACAGGAGGCATAAAAGGCGTTGTAGTTTGACAATATCATATCGAATGGACTGTTTAATTGTATTACTATATTGTTATTACTGGTATTACTATGTAGGTTTAATTTTAGTTAAACCTACAAGTTGGTGTGACATTAGGTTACTAGGTTAATATCTATCTATATCGTATGCCTTCTTGCACTGCCCTATTGTAAAGCAGATTCTGCATAGATTCTAAATGTCTCTCTTCACACAGAAGAAGATGCATTTCTATTCTATTTAGTATTCTCAGATTTCCCCTCAGAAAACACACTTCAGCTATACTATAAACCTATACCTTGAGCCCTTAAAATAATATTAAGATTGCATTGAGGTACATTATTTCCTATTCTATAATGTCTTCCTATGGTTCCCCTCAAGATAAGATTTTTATTTCATCCAAGAGCCTGGACCGCATTATGCACATTCGATATCCACTTATTGTAATTCAAGTGAAGTGAACATTCCATGCTAAGGTGGCATTTTGGGGTGCAATTCCATCACCATGAAAGTTGGGAATTATTAGGCCTTTTACTGATTAAATGTCTCTGTCGCATACAGCTTAAGATATGTGATTTGCATTGGGACCTTAAAATGTGTACTTGTATTAAAACCAAATAGGCAAAATGATATAAATCATGATAAATGATCAGTACAATGCCTATAAACGTACATATATCGACATTTAACACCAGTGATCTGCTTTATGTGTCTAAAAATGGCCAATGTCCAGTAGAGGGCAATAAGGGGCTGACAATTCAATTCTTCACACTCAGAGTATATCTAAATGCTTCAGGAAGGATCCCACTCAAATGAAGCCACAGGCAACTTAACCTTCCGCATAAACATTCCACGGGCCCATCGTCGGAACTACTGGGACATGGAAGTGAGAAAGGACAAGAATGTCTTCTTGTTTTTATAAAATGAGATGACGCAGGCCGTTTACATGCTGTGGTGTTTCCATTGCCACAATGTGGGTCTTAGATAAATATTTTCAAGCGATAGATAATCTTGTCTAATCAACCAATCTGATTTTTGGGTGTGGACGGTGTGTGTAAACAACCATTTATTCTCTGCAATCCTGTGCAAGCATAAATATTTGTTGGAACCCAAACTGTAAAAACATTCATCTCAATGCTTATTTCTCAATATTTCATTTAAAAAAAGGATTTGGGCCTATGGCATGTCAGATGCTGTATCTTACAGCAAACAGACGTTTTGCGTTTTGAGCGTGAGTTTGGTTAAAAAATGAAAAACAAAACTATCCAGTGAATTCCATCAAGCATCCAGTTTGCATATATAGTTCCTTCTTTGCAAAGGAAAATTAAGATGTGTCACTCCTTGACTGGATAGTGCACAGTGATTAGGTGCTGTTATAATTCTGCAACAGCCATATGTTTTATGGTGATAAAAATTTTAATGATTGACAATAGTCCTGGGAAACCTCAAACATTCTGTACCCTGTTTATCACTGCAGGAGTAGCTCATATTGACAAACACACACACACTCTCTCTCTCTCTTTCTTTATGTATCCTATGTTTGTGCTTTTCAACATCACAGTGTGGTTTGTTTGTTTGTTTGCATATTTATTGTTTCATTAACTCAACAGGCAATTCTAATAAACAAAGTTTAAAATAGGACTAACCTACAAAGCGAACTACCTGCAGAGACATTAAGCCACACTAGCTGTCACCATGACAACAGAAGTGCACACAGCACAGCTGAATAGATGAATGACTTTACTACACTTGACAGCGCGTTGCCAATTGCTTACACACATGGGCGACAGAACGGCAGAATTCCTATGATGTCAGGTGAGTATTCTCCATGATTTTGGGAAATGCGAAGCACATAGAGAAGGCTGTGAAACAACAATAAATCGCCCAAATAAATATGAAACAATAAATAAAAAAGACTCAATATGATGGATTTTTATAAAAAAGTATTTTGAATTGCTTAGTATTCTACTGTATTTGTCTTTCCCAGGCTCAAGTGAAACCGACAGATCAGATTCAGCAGTTATTTCTCACCAGTGTACAGTGCTGGTGAGAAATACGCTGTCAGAAAGAAAAAAAGGCAACCTCGTGTGACTTCTGCAAATACACTGAAAAAGATATTACATTACATGGTCCGCTAAAATTCAAACAAATATGAAAATAAACAGAGTGCAGTTGCATTTTATGACCAGATGGTGGTGCCAATAAAGTTATCCAGTGCCATTTTAGAAATAGTACTTGGTCAGAACATTATGAGGCTCTTAGCTCAAGAGAAAACACCTGATGCAACAACATACAATCTAATAAATCAAGGTAGCAATGCAGTGAGTCTATAGGCGCTTACAATTGCTTACCATTGCAGGAACTTGGGCCACTTCCCAGGTCGGAAGTGCCGAGCTGACGTCACGGGTGATGCTGCCATATTGGAGGTCAACAAATGTTGAATACTTACTTAAAAGCGTAACGTGGCTCAATGTTCCAAAATAGCGTCCAATCACCAAATAAACACTTATACCAGCCTCGTTGAGTTTCTGTTGGTATTTTGTCTTACATGAGGCATCCAAGTTGTTTAAAAGACTCGATAAAGGAAGATCGGATTTACTGTGTCACTTTTGAAAGTCAAAATTTTTTTACCTTAAAAATGGTGTAGTCATGGGAACAGTGGGAATGGTGATGTAGGTCAAAATCCTCAATATATAGAATACATTGCGATTGTATCTAGAATTCCACATTAATCATAGCCTACTACAGGAGAGAAATTAGCCTCTCAGGAGAATTGTGCACGTGTTTGTTATTATATCATTTTGAGTGAACAGTGTGTGTTATAGTATATCAGGCTGGTGATATAAAATCGGCCTGCCATTAGCAGGTTGTAAAGATGCGCCTTGTTTACCGCACAACTTTGTGTTGAGGCTTCTGTAGTGGGAACTTATGTTTGCATGATCATGGGGAAGAAGCATCTACATTTTTAATGTGCCCCATGCTTAATTATTACAGTGGTGGGTTTAAAGTGACAGTTAAATTCACCGCTCCGCTGTATCTTTAAGAATATACCTTCTTTCACAGACACACACATTATTTACTATTCACATAGTACATGCTCTCTACCTTTTGTGTATTGTGTATTGAGTTGTAATGACCAAGAAAAGTATATTACCTGAAACCATCAAAGCAAAATTTCAATTTGTATGATTTTAGTCAAATCAGGGAAATATGAATCAAAATGTGGTGTGACTCCAATTCACAGGCGATTTCTTTAATCAGAGAAGGTCTATTAATAATTTCAAAGAGTGCTACAACTAAGACTATTAGGTGCGGAATTATTTAACATACTTGTTATGTTTTTAAAGGTGATGTGCTTTCAACTATAATGCAAGTTCCCAAAAAGCTCACCCATTAAAGTTTGCCTCCAATGTTTTTTTTCTGTCACCTTCTGGCTATGCTGGCATTCACTCGCTGAGATGGGCCTGTCAGGAAACCCCAGGCGATGTGTCAGCTACTAAATATTAAATCAGAACACAGCCAAACCTATCAGAGAGGCGGGCATGTTCGGTCAATTTGTACTGTACTGCCAACTCACCGATAGTGTGGACCAAACACAGACTGCGTGTCAGGATATTTCTCATAAGATTGGGGCCAAATGAAAAGTGAAAGACAATTACACGTGGTCAGATTGGATGGGCCTTAATGATGGCCAGGTGCGAAGGAAAGATAATTGGATCTGAAGCATAGTTCTGCTGGTATGCCCAAGCTCAAACGATAGTGGCCTGGTAATAATTTGACAAGAGGCAATCTTTGATTCATCTATCTGTTCAATACAATATTTTCGTATACGTTACCCGGGTATACACAGCTTGTGTCTGCTGTCAGATTATTCAGACAGATTTATCCTGCATGCCGCTGAGCCAACCAGATGTCACAGAGTTTGTCACCCAGCCTCGCCGGTGGCAACTGGGACGCTTCCTCACCTTCCCTCTCCCACTGCTCCCATGGTCTTGGGAGACTTTACCCAGCCTCCCCCTTGCAAAGACTATGGCAAAACAAGGGAACACTGGGACCTCCTTATGCACATCCAATCTGTGAGGAAAGATTAACACTTCCCTGGGTTCGCCTTCCGTGATACTGTCTGTGCCATCATTCCTACAGTAGAGAAACTCCCTTCTGACCTCAAGGACAAAAGGCGCAAGGCTCTAAGTTGGCCAATGGGAGGGTTAGCCTAGGGCGTCAGTTAGACTTGAGACAGCCACATTCTTCACTTACACTCAATGAAATTTCCAATGGAAAAGTGTTAACAACATTAATCAGGAGGGTTTCTTTAGCCTTTCTTAACAGTTTCAGTCAGATATTCCTCCGTCCTCAAAATAACACAGTAAATCAGACCACCATGTCCACTGCGACTGTTTTCAAACTTTATTAGGGACTTGAACAAGCACTTATCAGTCACACCACTAAACTAGTTATTGATGTGTTTACAAAGCCTTGCCATTGGCGATGATAAGCCATCTCACTAGTGCCCCCCAGATCTAATCTAAATACAGCCCTGAAAGTCGTGCTGCGGGGAGGGATAAGTGTTTACAAATAATGAGGCAGTTTTCAGAGTGAGAGCTTCATTATGCTAAACCAAAAATAAATCCTCAGCACGTGTTTTGGTGTGGTCTTCGCAATAGAACAAGAGAGGTGACAGTGTATTATATGCATTATGCTGTACAATGACAATAGAAATAAGGATGAAATTGAAAATAAAATGTTTTTATGCAGGATATCGTCCATTCAAACATTTTATTTGCATTTGTTATTTTGTCCTTTCTTCTTAATATTCCTTTGCATGCATCTTTATTACTGAGACATATCTGATATTCATTTGTGTGTGGCATTACAATTTCCTCAGAAGAAGATATCCTCAAATGCCCTCAATGCAACACAACATCTGAAAAGAAGAAACCCAGCATCTGAACAAAATGAACTTTGACAAAAATGTTCTGTACCCAACAAGCCACGGATCTCTACTTTTCCCTCTGAACTCCAATAGAAAATAATTGCAGTGATATACTGAGCTACAGAGAATAGCTTTAGTTCACTCCAGACGACATGGACTCCATGTTTATGTAATTTATATCAAACCTGATTGACGCGTTGGCCCTCAGGGGTAAGAAATCTGATTAGAGAGTCACGCTGGTGGATGCCTCAATTATGGATTTAGCATAAAAAAGGGTACACTGTTAATTTATTTACCATCCCAAGATAATTCCATGCATAATAAATTCAATGTGGAGGTTTCAAGGATAATGATAATCAATCAATTTATTACAACAATTTTTTACAACTAATCATACACTGTACAGTACGCATACGGGTGACAAAACTGGACATAAAGAGATCCACTGAGTGCATATAGAGTAAAACACATGATGTTTTGGGCTTAGGATGTTTTAGCAGTAGCAGTGAGCGAAAATCTTAATTTATTCTAACTAGATTCTTCATATAGCATGGCACATCACAGTAGGGTGCACACCCTCCCTGCTACAATGCAACCCAGCAATGGTGTTAATCATCGGAGCATCAAAGTGGTTTGTGGGTGGGTGAAGGCAGCGGGAAGCTATCTGTCTCTTTCCTATCAAGAATAGAAATGGACATATGAAGGTATACTTTACAAAGTAGAAAAACCGTCCTTGCTTGGGGTACACTGTGGGACAGAAGTGATGCATTTATCAATTTCAGATTCTTTAGAAATAACAAAACACCTTCAAAGACAGTTTACTGACACAGCTGCCATACAGTAGGCTACATCATACATTTTATGCACTATGCTCAATATATTCATGTCCAATATACTGTAAATCACAGATGGCAAAGTATGTTTAATAGCTCATTTCAAGCTCATTTCATCCCTCTATAATTGTTGAAACACATGAAAACTATACTTAGCCTATACTAGATGACTTTTGTTTTTGAAACATACAGTACATTAGAAATCAGTTAACCACTTGCAATCACTCAATCAATTTCACAGATTTACTCTGATTTGTACTTTTTATGTATTTTGTTGTAGGCGTGTTTTGTTTGTTATCTAACTTGTTGTTAGTGGGAGGAGAAAAAACTAATAACTGTATCAGTGAGTCACAATATTGTAGGCTGAACAATACAGTACAAAGCAAAATACACTTGTTGCCCTGTTGAGAACCTCAAACACTTTAAAGTGATGATTGTGTTTTTCAGTATACTGTATATAGGAATACCACTTTATAGTTTATGAAGGGTATGTTAAAGCGTTTGTGTATCCCTGAAGTCTATAAGCAGGATGGAAAGGGTTTGTAGTGTGTGTGGTATGTATCGCCCCCTCATCAGGGATGTGACGTCAAGGTCGGAGTACTGAAAATAAATGATTTTAAAGATGACACACTGTATGATGCCCACATCATGTATGATTGGTAATTAGTAGACACTGAATAACTATATAGTGTATTACAGTTTATAGCATATCATTTTTACAATTCGTTTTATGTGTGTGTGTGCATTGGAGGGGGTTATGTCTCCTACAAAAATTATTCTGAGGGCTATATGCTAGAATCAACCCTCAGGACCATGTAAACAGATAGTTCCGGACACCGCCCAAGCCACTCCTTGCAAGAGAAGGATAATGCAGGATAATGAAGTATACATGGAGTTTTTAAATCTAACTTTATAGCAATATTACAGTTCCCACTCTACCAACCCATACCCCTGCCATGCCCTCATCGAGACCTTATTCAGTGGTTCATTTATATGTAGAATAATCTGTAACACTTCACAATACTGCATAAATAAGCATATATTAATACTTGAAATAATGCAGTTATATTGATTAATTAAAGGTTGGTTAAGATATAATGAATTAAAGAACTGCCTACCTCAGTAGGCAACCACAACTGAGTCATTTATGAAATTACCTATTACCTACTTGTGGTGTTAGCACCATGTAATTGTAAGTCGCTTTGAATAAAAGCGTCTGCTAAATGACCAAATTGTAATTGTAATTGTAATTGGTGTTAGTTAATACTATGAGTATATTAATTAACATGGTGCGTCTCCTTTCCACAAATATCATATGCGCAAATGATTAAATGAATGGTACAAGTTGTGGCTTTTAGAAACTAGATCTTTACTTACAATATTCATTGGTTTGGTTTCTTTTTAACCCTGTAAGACCCAAATATATTAGTATTTAATAACAATTTGAAACATTTTTCCTGACTGGTTTTAAAAGGAAATAATCTCATCATAATATCACTCAACCTCAAATAGGATCTGCTAATCCACCATGTCATTCAGCTGTGTAGACAAAACCACAGATGTATTATGCTGAATAGGCAGTTCTTCCAATACTGGAAGTCAACAAAAAGCTTCTGTTTACATTACTATACAGTGCATACATACCACCTTTATTTTTAACAATTTCGTATGTACAGTAGAGGGATGAAGTAGTTAGGCGTACTGGTTTCACGATAAACCATGGAAAAATTCCTGACGGTTAGTACTGTATAACCATTTAAAATTGTAATTATCATTAAAACCGTGTTTGATTACCGCCCTTTGAAAAACTCACAGTAAATACTATCCAGCATAAACCAAAGTTAGCAACAGTCTCACAGCCGCAGGCGCAGCATGCAATGTGGGTTTGTTTTGCGTCAATGAAAACATGGCGGAGGGCAGTGACAGCGCTCTGGAGATTTTTCAGCCTTCTAAGAGGACTGAAGTCTGAAGTGTAGTTATATTTTGAGTGCTGAGGGAAACTTGATCGAAGATGGTCACCCTGTCAGCAGAACAAACAGAAAGAAAATTGCTGCGAAGAGGGGTGCTGGTTGGAAGATCCTACTTCTCTCTCTGAAGTTGGAATTATGAGTTTGGCCTATGTCATGTTCAAGTGCTTTGTTGTCGGAGCGAAATAAAAAATGGTGGACGCAAGGTTCATTCTCACCTGCTTCCATGTTGAAAGGTTAAAGGTCACCCCAACTCGGGAACACGGATATCAAAATTGTTTTTGAAAACATATTTACCATAATTCCGATAGCACGTGAAGGCTACATCAGAATCTTATGAGTCATACTTCGTGACCAGCCACTAACCTACTTTATAGAGAATGCGCACATTTTATATGGTTTTCATATTTTTACATAAAGAAACAAAAAGTGCTTTTTGTTGTGTTTTTATATTAAAATCCACACATTTTATTTGTGGTTTTCAATATAAAACACACAATACATTGTGATACAATACATAGCTATTTGTGATACATTGCTATACTAATTTATTAAAAATGTAAAAATAGAGCTGAAAATACACTTGCTGTGTACCACCTGGGTAGTCTAATTTATTTTCCGCCATGCTCACTTCTAAAACATTGCCGGAAGGGCCAGCTGCCGGAAGGCAACTAGCCTACTAGCCCTACAGCAACATTTACAGTAGCAGAGGTTGTAGGCTATTTGATCACAGGGATTTGAGGGAAATTTAAGTACACTAAATCTGTTTAAAACATGAATAATGTATCGATGATTGAATTCTATCCTTTTTGTATATCTATTCCCTGTCTTGTTCTGTATAGTTTCCTTGTGCTTAGTAATACATTATATATATATTTGTTTAATATTTTTTTATGTATCGATAGAAGGGGCTGGAAAATCAATACAGTATCGTGGAAAAAATATCCACTACTCGATTTTTTTTGCACAGCCCTTATCATAGCATATCATACCGGATGGTTACATTGCATTATATTGCTCATATTGTGTCGTATCATATTCCAACCATGCCAACGCATCCATATTTGTCCTTTAACATGATAGGGAAATGCCCGGCAGACTGAAGGGAGCAGCAAAGAACAATGAGCTCAAT
The DNA here is from genome assembly GCA_027575585.1 of Percopsis omiscomaycus. Lineage (NCBI taxonomy): Eukaryota > Metazoa > Chordata > Actinopteri > Percopsiformes > Percopsidae > Percopsis > Percopsis omiscomaycus. Next base: position 10,220 of record JAODLI010025217.1, on the reverse strand, counting down.
TTTCACTTAGTTTCACTTCAGCTAAAAGGCAGTTTATCTATACCCCTGGGAATTGTTTTTGAAAGCCTAGTGGGCTCTCAAGGGAAACTGTTAATTGGAATTTTATCTTAATGGTTTTCAGCTTAATTTCTTTTTCTTATCTTCTGAGTCCATTGAGGAGCACTGACATGTTAGCCTATGCTATTCTCTTCCTCATCACTACGTAAGCTATGATGTTCGCTCTCTCAAATGCCAAAGGATTTTTTACGAATCCTTTAATAAACGCTGGCTGAATGAACATGCATACTGCATGCAAAGCTGTCGGCAGCTAGTACATATCTGAAGAGATTTGACCTGAATGTTCCAGTAAGGAGTGCTATGAACATCCAGACCGTTCTCTGAATAGGTTACAACCTGTTAGGGAAGATAAAAAATGGTTACAGGCACCTTAAAAGTTACGTCTTCAACACATCCAGAATGAAGCCATGTTGAGCTAACAGCACTCTAATACAAAAAAACAAAAAACGAAGACCTCCCAGCTCCAACGACAGATTAAAAACAGATTTACAACAATGAGGAGGTCAGTGTTGAAAGGCCAGCTTTGTGCTCTTTACAAAATGTCTCAATGCCTTGAGCTAAATCTGCTCCTTTCTTACGAAATCAGAACATCGTCCCTCCTCCCTCTGCCCATGTTTCAAAAAACATTTGACTTGGGAAGAGTTGAGTTGTTCACTGTTTGTTTCTGTTTGTTTGAGAAAACCTGCTTTGATGGCCAATCCTATCTGCCTCAATGAATAGTTTGTGTCTGTTTGTTTGCTGAACTCATCCCTTGATCCAAAATCAGTGAACCTTTACATCAAGAACATGAATCTGGATCTGAGACTGTTGCTTAGATCAGCGGTTCCCAAACTGTGGGTCGCAAAATGCATAACTTTAAATAGAATTAAAAGCGCACACATTATTAAAAAAGGTGGTTCCATGTAAAAACATTTGAAAACATTCACGTTATGTAGTTTGTACACAAGGGGTTCATTCAATGTTTTTGGACTTGGCATGGTGATCGACGTGGTTAGGTTAAGTGGCATGACTACAGCGCTGCTCAAATTTTTATTTCCCAATGGTTTCTTTCACTCACAGTTGCACGACAACACTACAGTTTGGTATGGCATTTCCATTCAGATTGGCCTTCCTTGAGTTTTCAACGTGTTCAAAGTTCTTTCTTGAGTCCTATTGTTCAGCTCTGTACACTATGTGCTCTCTTTTTCTGGTTTGTCTAAGGTTCTTCTTTATTTTATACACAGCCGCTGAATGGGACACAAACATAGTGTGGCCAGCATTTGTGATGTATTATAATCTCCATCCTGGGTACTGCGAGCCCGCCTGCATGCTGTGGCACATTTCTATAAACTCTCATGGGCGTTCTTTTGATTTCAGACATATGAAAACGTTGAAGCAATGACTCACAGATCAAAACCATAAACCCGGGCATCTCTGGATTTTAATGAACAAGGGAGATGCAAAAGATACATTTGCTCCAAGCACGACAAAGCGGCACTGTGCTTAGTGGGGGATAATTTATTTAATGTAGAGCATATTGGAGTTTCTTGTGTGTTAAAGGCGTTATATAAATAAAAAAGTCAGACATGAATTGTTGCTATTATGTAATTAGTTATTATATAGCTATATTCAGTATTGCAATTAGACCCCTAGAAATTGACCCTTTTTCTCAGAGGTCAAACACAGGTCATAACCAATGTGTCACAAATTGAGGGGAAACATGTCTATTCATGGTAAAACAAGGGCAAATGTACAAATGTTGACTATTTGCATTCAAACACCAGAAAAAAACATAATCTGGTGGGCTGGACACTCTGACAAGTTTGCTTTATTATAAACTCTGCAACAGAGAAACCTTTGGCTTTAAACATTCCTGAAGTACTGTTACATTTAAGTTATGAATACTAGTTACAATGTTACATAGCCACATAGCAAATATGAATATGAATTAAAATGAATCCATGTAAATTAAAATCAATCTCCAGCCACACAGCAGAGCATGTGGACAGTGGAGACCCTGCATGACATGACTGCAACAGATAATCCAAATATTTTTTCGTTTGTGGTTGGAGGGTCTGACTAACTTTTGATACTTTTGACACTTTTGGTCATATCAGCTGCTCATCTGCAAACCTTGTGATACCATCCTGATCTTGTGAGCTCCAGTTTGATTTCGCCGCAAGTATCAGTCTTGAACCCTTCAATTCAAAACCGTTTGTCCTCTAGGAAGGCAGTTGTCCAATCAGCGGTAAGCTAAAGTTTTTCCTAAGATGACGATATCAGCAGATGTTCACTGATTGCCATTCCCCCCATTACAAGCTATTTACAAGCGACTTCGTGGAGAAGGCTAGTGAGGCAATCTGCAGTTTTAACAGACTACAGCATTGAAGGCTTTTCTCCATAGAGAAGATGTATTTGCTGTGCTACTGAAGATTATGGGAAGAGTTTGATCTATCAGTTAGTGCCATTAATAGTGAAGAAGATGGGGCTGGCAGAATCCCTCTATTATTGTCGTGTCGCAAGTTAATAAACAGTATATGATTAAAAGCAAGGATCCGTATTGTAACTCTTTATAGTGTTGTTAACATACTTATAGAAATTAAATCAACAGTACAAGGAGCCTCCATGCCTTGGCATCGGCTTTCATGGCCGGATTAACCCACCAGAGGGCCCCTGGAAACATTATGCGAGCATCAAACATTTTGTGCACCAATTTGTGCCTTTTCTGAATCAATTTATTGTGAAAATGTCTTTATTTACGTAATGAATTTTCCATTACGTAAATAAAGACATTTTCAGGCACCAGGTGACAATACAAAATATAATGGAATATAATGCAGTAAGGCTCTCAGGCATTCTGTATTGCTTTCAAATATTTATTCTCCTGTAGATCAATATTTGTATGAGGTCATAATTCATATTCATATTTTGGGAGTAAAAAGACCTAACCCTGTCGGATGCATTGTTGCGTCTATGAGTAGGGTTATTGCGGCTTTTCAAAATAAAAGTCCTCTGTGTCTTTCATGTTTTTATTGGGGGGAACATACGCACATCTTGAGGGGGATGTATCACCTGCGTCCCCCTGTCCCGTACACCTATGGTCCAGTCAACTGGGTATTGCCAGGTTAACCTTTCTCTCATCCAGCAGATCTCGGATGGTGCATCAAGACTTCACACCTTCTGCAGAGCAGTTTCAGAGCAGTCGGTGATACAGGGGGTGTAAGGGAAATTCTCTTTAAAGCACTTTGGCATTGTGTTCCGGATTGTCTCCCTCGGCAGACAGGGAATGTAGATCCTTATGTGTTCTTCCATAGCGTCAGTCCAGCAGGAAAGGATTCTACTCACTACTCCCTGCGATACAGCAAAGTGCCAAGCTAGGTCACACTGCAACAGATTCAGCTTCAGCTTCGTCAATGTCGTCAAGTTGGACGCGTGGAACTGCTCTAAATATGCTACATGATCAAAGAACACGCTCAGAGGAAGGCCAGTGTACAACACTGAGGTGCTGTCATTAGTCAGGGTGGTGTGGGCTGTACTGGCAATGCACTGCCACATTGTGTTTGTTTGTGGCAGTTGGGCTTGTTAACGGGTAGCTGGGATAAGTAGCTGTGGTCAGTGAGCGCTGGAACCTCCCACTGTGTATCAGCAGCTTTATGGGTTGGTACCTTTAAAAGCGGCTGTAGACGTATATAACTGGGCGCTCTCATGGACGACAATCAGTTTTCGGCAGATGATCACTTTGAAGCAATGCACATTATGAATGTTGTTGATACTTTACTTTACAGTGGCTAAAGTAAGCATAAATAGTTTCTGTATCTGGCGATCTAATTTTAAGTCTTCTTTTAAGTCTACTGTGTGTGTGTGTGTGTGTTTGTGTGCATTGCATTCTTTGTGATGATGTCATAAAATTGCGTTTCCCCACTATAAGAAATCCCCACTACACCACTGGAAATGTATTAGAACCACCTTTATGACAAACACTTCTGCACTGAGAGGTTCCAGACTGATACTCGCGGCGAAATCAAACCAGAGCTTGCGAGATCACGATGGTATCACACGGCTGCTCATCTGCCTCTCTAATGTGACATTCGGGTAAAAATCAAGTGTAAAAAAAACCTCATCCACAAAATAGAACCACTTAAACATGGATCACTAAATTTGAATTGAAATACTTTAAATTTAACAGGCGACACTGGTGTATCATGTTTTTTTTCATACACCATTTCTCTCTGATACATGTACTATAGCACATAATGGATAAGATCCCACCTGGTTATTAAAATGCCTTTTGCAGCCAAGCTTGGAAATGTTCAATTTCTGGAAGAAATTCTCCTGAATAATGATATCTGCCTAGCACAGTGTCACAGATGTCATAGTGCCAGTGCTCATGGTAATGCAGGTAAATTTGAGGTCACATACACGTGATTAAGATGGGTAGCTCTTCGGATCCATTCAGTCAGCACATCATTATGTGCACATACAGACCAATGGAGAGAATGAATGCTAATACTAACAGTCCCAAATTAATTTATATATTCAAATATTTGTGTCTTGTGTTTAGTCTTCCGAGCATAAATATCCTGTATGGGGTGTGTGTGTGTGTTTGTTTTTGTTGTTGATATTATTCATTCATACCTCATTTTTCACTATAAGTGACTTTAGATGCATTTTGTGTGTGTTTGTTTTGCAAAGTAATATCTGTGGTAGATCATTTAGGTTTAGCATCCTAAACTTTACAAACAGCAGCCAACTGTGTGAGGATTTGTGAGGGCTGCTATTAACTCTATGCTATCTTATTTGTTGTTAATCTTTTCTCCCAGTAGGGTGGCTATAAACTCCCACACAATAGCCTGAGGTTGCATAAAAAACATATGGTGGATTCACTGCTGCAATTTCCATGTTTTAGGCATCCGGGTATTCCATATGACAAGAAACTGAAACTGAGAAGCAGATTAATATAAACGTTGCCATTTGGAGTTGAAAGATGAGGAAACAGCTGTCAATAGACCCTGTTCAACCTTAATCTATTGGTTTCATGGTCCAAATAACAATGGCTTCTGTATTGACTCCTGCTTACGATGGAATTGAATCATTTGATTGATCAGTTGGAACTAGATGAAGGTTAAACTGATGCAATGGGCATGGCATCTTGTGATTCTTTGTAAGGACGTTTCAAATGCTCACCCTGGTTACGCCGCTGTCACATGCAATTTCGTGATGGAGCTTACAAGATGAATTTGGGAAATGAACTGTCACTGTCACTGACACCATCCCCATATTTCTCCCTCTCCGCTCAGCAGATGCGCTAGCTGGCAGGCCAGTGTGTGTGTGTGTGTGTGTGTGTGTGTGTGTGTGTGTGTGTGTGTGTGTGTGTGTGTGTGTGTGTGTGTGTGTGTGCGTGCGCAAGCGATGAGTCAGCATTCTTATTATATGCCTGTATATCTACTACTGCTACTGTATATCGTCTGAGGCATTTCTTATACCTTTTGCTAATAAAAAATTTTAATCAATAGATTAAATAATGAATAGATTAAAGTATTAGTGTGTTTAAGCACCCTCCATTTTGAGCAGGCTGTTTACATATAAAGTGTAAACATTGCCAATCCCTCAGTAGAATTAGCATTTGGTCTCCAATCAGCAAAATTCATCATTGTGTCCCATTGTGTTTGGATATAAATTCAAAGCACGCAATAAGACAAAGCACCCTTGTTGGCTTGGTCCCCATTGCTGTGTGTGGTTGCACAGGTCTGCCTCCTAGTGGCCCAAAAATCCACCTTTAAACAGATCAATTTCAATTTGTTTCATAAAAGATGTAGTGTTTATTTATTGTCCCTGGTAGGCCTACTCCGAGTAGAAGTCAAACAAAGGAGGTGTGACATTTGTTAGGATCTCATGGTGGTTGGTGGGAAAATGTTGCTTTTGCGCAGCTATTATGCGTGTGCACAGTACATATTAAAATACCCTTAACAACACAGGACATTTTAAAATTCTAGTATCTAGTATCTGGCGTGTCCCCCTCCAGCCTGCATCAGTCCTCCTTATCTAGGAAATAGGCGATCAATAGATCGCCCACACCCGTTTTCAATTCCCCCCCACCCCCGTCCCATCCCGAAAAACCACACCTCCTCACTGTCCCTCCCACACACACACACAGAGACAAACCACACACAACTCCACACGTACGATACTAGGTCTTATCCTACGTGGTGATCACACGCGGGCAGGGGCGGCGCAAGAGATATTCTTCTGCTGGTGCTATTGAGTCACTTTACATTTCAACGAGGGACGCTCTGAAATTGAGGCTTTCCCATTAATATGCCGGTCGCCACAGTTTAATTTCAAATGCAACACCCCCGAACACCAAAACACAATACAATACGTTAGGCTACATTAAGTTGGATGGGTGGATATTTTGATATGCGAGTAATACGTGCGTAATACCATTCTTATATATCATAATATTATGCAGTCAAAAAATATGTATGCCTAAGGTGACTGTGTGTGCTTTCACAAATTGAATGGCATTATTCAATAGTACCATACAAATTATGAAATCAGACTCACCGAATGAAGATCGCTATTTGAAAACAATATTCATCCTGATTCCTGCGGTCCTTGCGAGCTAGTTTTACTTCAGTAATTGGCCCTGTGATCATGCGACATGAAAAATGCCACATGCAAAATGAGGGGGCAGCTATTGGCAAGCTAGAAAGCTCAGGCCAGAGACATGGCTGTGGCTCAGGCTTGTCAAAGAAAACGCCCAACATGGCAAACTCGAAACGTTATTGGTTAAAGAATATGGATTCGGGATTCACTCGAAAATCTGAAGGCCCCCGCCCCGGGTAGGTTTATCTGATTGGATAAAAGCTCTAATTTATATGAGCTGCACTAGTGGAAGCAGCCTAACTGAGGGAGAGTGTAGCAATGAAATGACATTAATAGCCTTGGGGTTTCCTTGAGGTTGCTTAGCAGTTGTGTAACCGGTCCAGTCCCGCACCGGACTCGAACCTGGATCCCCGGCGTGGGAGGTGGACGTGTTAGTAAGGGAGGCTAAAACCCAATGGTCTCTAGCGTCTGTCACTAACACGTCTCTTAAGGTGTCGGGGAGTGAGGTTTACTCTGAACAGCGCAGCACGTTGCTGTACCACTGGCCTCCGTTACACTAGGCCAAATCTTTGTGTTGCTATAGCAACTCCAAGCTACCCCCTGGGGCCAGCCATGCACGGGGGAAAAAGCTTGGTTTAACATTTGTTATTGTAAATGTTAATAAATCCAGTATTTGCGTCACACGCCATTGTCCGATATTCCAAGGGGTTCGTTGTCGGTCCAGGGTCGCTGTGAGGACACAGCAGAGGGGAAAGACGGGTAATCCAAAGTGGTAATCCACACAGGGTTCAAATTTTACTAAATGTTTATATATTTTATCTGAAACTTGTAAGTAATATACTGTAATATACAGTAATATACTGTAATATACAGTAAATCCACATACAATATTCTTAGAAGATATGTGTAACATCAAAGTTAGTTGGGCAACCATTAGTGAAATTAAAATCTTGCAAGTATTGTATAAAATCCATAGAAGACATATGTAAGATGTCACATATATGAGACATTAAATTACATGGAAAAGCTCATGATGAAATTACCAAAAAGAGTTTATGGTATTTCTAATATTTTATGACACAAAGATTGTCTCAGGTTTTTAGCTCTAACTAGTGAATTTTCCTAAAATGATTACATGGGTTATATTTGTTATTTATTTAAGATTTTATAAGGAATTATATCCAATAAAATAGGTAAAATAAATTTTTATTTTCACCGTTTTTTATTTATAAAGTTCTTGTGTATGCAGCAAATATTCAAAATTGCCATGTAATGTATTTAATATTAAGTAAAATTAAATCAGATAAATAAAGACCCACTCACTAATTTCTTGCCATAGAAAGATTTAATTTTGCGCATAATTAGTATAAAAGTTGTATATTTAAATTAAAAATTTAAGTGGCAGGTTTAGGGTTAGGCTTTTTTTTTACATGCCCTAAATTTATTAAGATGCTACTTTAATAATTGTTTTGCCCCTATACCTTGCACTTGTGTCCTTTTGGACGTTACAATAAAATAAATAAATGTTGATGACATGCATTGCAAAATGTATTAAAGAAGAATAAATGCACCTTTTGTAGTAAACTTCTCACTCTGCTGTGTGCCGTTTCGTTATAGATTTGACAGAGAAGGGTTTCTCTCGTTCAATGTCGGTAACAATAAACGCATGAATGTGAATGTGAACACGATGTGACCATTTTACCGCTAGAAATATACTGGAAACTTCAGCAAGCTAACGTTACCTTCACTCGACAAGGACTGTACGGAGCACGGTGTTGGGTAATGTGCGATGTTGTGGGTAATGCGCATGCGCAGACCCGCCAGTAGCACATATCGACAGCAGAACACCGGCGAGGGACATGTGGTCAGGTTCACTATATATTTGTGGGAATTTTTGTGGGATTTGGTAAACTATACATTTTTGGAAAGGTTACTGTATAAGGAGTCAGAAAATCAATGTTTGCATTTGCCCAGATGTCTATGTGGTGGCCATATTGATTGATTTTTAAATGGCCGCTGTAAAACTTTAATATGTAATATCTCGGCTTCTGAATAAGATGAAATGTTGATTTTAACTGCCAAACCCACATTTTTAGGGTCAGGGAATCCAATGGTGCTAGTTACAAAGCTACAAGACTTTACCACATTAACCCATAGATGCATAATTACAATTTAATCATTTAGCAGACGCTTTTATCCAAAGCGACTTACAAGTGGGTAAGTCTTACAAGTGGGTCAAAAATGACCTGGTGTGGTTGTTTTCTTGCAATAGTATTGTAATGAAAAGTTGTTCGCATTTAATATTCAATGTTCCTCAAAAAACATATTTTCCCATATCATCCCATTGAAATACAATATGGGTAAAAAAACACATCACAAGCAGTTGGTCAGATAACTCGGAGTTTATTTTTGTTAAAGAAATTATTCTAAACTCAATCAACCTTCAGGACAACAACTTTCCAAAGTAGATCTTTAATATAACTTGCCGCAAGGGGAACATTTTACATGGTGCAGGTCAGTAAATGTAAAATTCAATTCAACTCAGTAATACAAAGGTTTTTATAGAAGAGGCCCCACCCTTAAAATGGGTGGTGTCTAAATGCTTACTGGTCAACAGGATGTTGTAAAAGTGGGGTGAATCTCAGTTCATTAGGTTTGGGAGGTATGTTTTAAAAAGCCCCATCCCTAGAGATAAGCCCTTGGGCTTAGAGATAAGCCCTTGGGCTTATCTCTAGTTGTACTCTCCCTGTAGATCTTTTACAAGGGTCAGCTGAAGTCAGCTTGGAAGAGCATGACCAGAGAAACAATCAATCGCCTCTGGGTGCAGACCTTGTGAAGAATGCATCCTGTTTGGATACTAAAGTATATTTTTCCAACACTTTTATTGAAGAGTTTAAAATGAGCTAAAGTGAAACGTGGATGTTCTGAAACTATCGACATGCACATTATGATTAAGCAACCTTTTTAATTAGACAGTTTCTATGCATCATCATAATCATCACTTTCATACATCACGGCTTGGGAATCGTCATCGTTCTGGCACTGGCTGCTGCACTGACACATGTCAGTACAGGCTAAGTCCTTAGCTCTGCAGGAGCACCTTCCAGAAGAGCAGTCAGATTTACACTTGCATTGAACCAACTCAAGGATGGCCTTTGGGGCTGGGAGGACCTCTGTGGTCACTGGTTTGAGCAGGCCATCCGAGTGTTTGAAGTATCCGTTTTGCAGAGGATCCAGCTGTGGATCCTGCAGAGAAATGGCTGCCTGTGACCATCTTGTTTGGACATGGACTCTCAAGATGTACTGCTTCAGAGCTCCAAGTGTTGGAGGGATGTGAGGGACCGAGCAGCAAAGCCAGGACACACTGTTGTTATTTGTAAAGTATAGGCATTTATTTAGCCACTATTACGGAAAATTCCACAAGTAAAATTGGTCTTAGAACAAAACTGAGGTCAACATAACAATAACACAGCGCAAATGTTAACATAACAAAACGGACCCACCAAATGAAACACAACGAGGGGTATATATACAAACAGGCTAGCCTAACCTAAACACAAAGGGGAGAAAACTTTACA
>JAODLI010025206.1:0-20973 GCA_027575585.1 Percopsis omiscomaycus | reverse complement strand
TACACAGGCCAAGGGGAATGAACAAGCCAAAATGTGTGAGTCTGTGGTGTGTGTGTGTGTGTGTGTGTGTGTGTGTGTGTGTGTGTGTATGTCTGTATGTGAGGCAACATAAAATAATATTTTTCATATTAATCGTCATGTTAAGAGCCTTGTACTGTAACAGATGCCAATAAAACCTTTGACACACACACACACACACACACACACACACACACACACACACACACACACAGATATAGAGAGAGATGTCCCCTCTCTGTCTTTTACCCATACACACCAAACAGGAAAATTAAGGTGATTTTGGTGAACACAGGCAAGTTTGCCCGAAGAACAGTCACGACGCGCGGCATGTTGACGCTGACAGGGACGGAGATGGAGAGGCAAGATCTATTCCCCAAATCACCCCGGTGCATTTCCAATGGGGGCCGGCCATATGCTTGCCATTGAAGAAGCAGCTGCCCTCATTCCATGTTTTTGTGGTCCTCTATTCTGGCGCCAGGGCGATTCTGAACTAACTGCTATATTGGAACAGGAAAAAGAGAGAGAGAGAGAGGGAGAGAGAGAGAGAGAGAGAGCAATTCAGATTCATGCTAAGGGCGAGACAGAGAGGATAATAGAGAGATCTGCCTGGTAAAAACTGAATACAAATTAAAGGATATACTGTATGTGATGAAAGTAACAGAGGAAGAAGGAGGGGTAGAAAACTGTGAGTCTGCGAGCTCTGTAAGGGGGGAGAGGCAGAGGGGAGTGCAAGCCTATCAGCGCTGTCAGAGTTTGAAACCTAAACAAGCCGGTTTCAACGACAAGGGAAATTCTGGGCACACATTTAGGCGTATACCTTTAATGTGATAACTTCACCAACAGGAATCCCTCCTAGACTACCTGTCTAATAGTTCAGGTATAAACAGCCTCTCTCAATAGGCCTCTCTGCTGTTTCTATCATTTCCGTTCAATGGCACCAGGCCACAGGTCTGCTGCTTGCAAGAAACCTGATGTGTGGCATCATAACCAGCTCTGACAGACAGTATCAGAACACAAATCCAATCTCTGGGTGTAATTGACCCCGGGGTCACAGTGGGGCCTTCCTCTCATCAGAAACCACTCAGGAGAACTGCACTGTAAATACCAGGGACAAGCACTTCATATCTCCGCTAAAGAGAGCCGCTTGTGGCCTTGTTACGGATGTCGGCTCCCGTGCTGATCAGCTCTCGTAGACAGTCAGCGGGGGAGTGCAGCAATGTGTGTTTGGAGATAGTGCCGCAGCGTTGACACGCTCGACGTGTAGCCACACACACGTTTGGAGCGGCAACAACAACACAGTACATAGCACCCCGCTGACAAAAGAGAACCCACCGACAAACCCACAAACACACACACCTGTGGTGTTTGCGTGAAGTCAAAGTGAAGCAAATCAAGTCAAGACATCAATAGTATCTTCTTTTATCCTCCTAACTCAATTTTTCACATCAAAACTAGACATACCCTGGAAAACGCCTTCATCACCTGCATCGTTCAATTGCATCAATCCTAACCTCACTGCTGAGAGTGAGGGTCTCCACATAAGACCCCCATCAAACCCCAGCTGTGCATGGATAGCACATCTCTCTTGGGAAGTTTTAGCAAGAAGGTGCACAGGTCCGCTTTGATCTTTGATATAGGAATGAAAGGGAAGCAGTTATACGCGATCATCCAATTTTATTGAGTCCCACAGACACAGTAGTCAGTAGCTCTCTGTATTCCCCTAAAGTACATACAGTACATAATATATGGTCGCAGAGCATAGAGATACTTTGAATCTAACAGAGGAAAGGTGATTAGGTTTTTAATGGCTTCTGGGTGCATGGGCTTGACAGCGGTTATCTGATATCAAGGGGAATTGATAGAATGGATATAAAACACAGTGGATATAATTCAATGGGCCCCATGCCCTCAGCCTTTATAGATAGAATAACAGAACCTGTTATTATGGAAGAGTGTGAGTATGACATGTTTTCCCCCCTTAAGAAACTATTTCCAGCACAGATCTTTCCTTATTAAATATATATTTTCTTTCTCATGCCATTTTACCATTTGTTTGTTTATTTATTTGCTTATAATTACAGTATGCTTGACACCTCACTAATTAACATGAGTCTATTCAAATGATTACAAACGGACTCCATTTGCCTTGCTTTATGTTTGCATACACATAAAGGTATGTGTAACAGTGTTTGCAAATGTAACATCCTCCAGTCTGCTTTGAGTGTTAGCTAATTGGTGTGATACTGTTAAAAGTTAGAACTCATTTACTGTGTGAACAAGGTGACAGTTCTTGTTACTGTTTCAATTGTGCAAGTGAAAATTAGTTTAGAATAGACATCTTCTTTAATGGATAGCACATTTTATATCATTGCTTTCTGTTCTGTGGACAGTGAAGGACGCTGTAAATTGTAAATTGTGAAGCGTCAGTGCTACATTGTGAATTCAATAAGGGGTCATTGAGAGAGATGTTTTAGCGCTTATTTCCTTTTATAGCCTACGTATTCCCACGCAAGACCTAACCCCGAAATCTCTTTCCCAACTAGCCTCTGAAAACCACAGTCATAGTCTTGTTGTTTATGCTATCTAATTATCTGGTAAAATAGCTCTGGCTTTCACATTAAATGTGAAGGACTGTGTTTTTTTTTACAAACTGTCTTTTGAAAGCATTGTTTTGAAAGGTGTTGGACAAGCAAATATAGTGGCCATAGAAAGAGACATTAACAAAAAAAAAAGCAAAGAGGAATGAGAGGAGAAGTGGATGAAAAAACGAGTGGTACTCCAGCCTGAGAAGACATTCCCTATCCAAGGAGAGAAAGGACCCCTCTTTTGTGCCACTGTGGTGCCCCTGGCTGTGCCTGTGTGAAGCTGTGGGAACAGACCTCTCGGTGGCCCGCCCTGAATAGGAGGCCTTTACCCCCTTGGGCTCCCTAAACGGGCCTTGCCAACACGCATGCTTTGCCCCCCCCACCCTCCACCCCCCAACCTCCCAACCCTGCCCCCTTTCCATTGTTTTCTACCGTTTTACTACCCCCGTCCACTCACATGCACACTCGCTGTTCCTCTTTCCCTAATTTCCCTACATCACCTTTTTTTCACCTCGTCCCTCTGTACTGTTCTCTTTGTTTGTGTTTTTCTCTCCCTCACACACAGGAATCTAAGTCTTGACAGGACAAGAAGTAGTAGAAGACCGGGAGGTGGCGGGGGGTAGCGGGGGGGTGGCCTCTGACTATAGCAACCTGGTGTAATAATTAGTCATCTTTTCAGTGTCTCTTCAGAGAGGCTTCCCCGGAGGCTGGGATTTCTCCCGGCTGGGACACACGGAGCTGCACTGGAGGGCTGTGCAAGGAACACCCCGCACCCTCTCTCCTGGGTGGCACGCTAATTGGTCGCCGCGGTCCGGCCCACAGGCTGGCACAGGCCAACTCTATTATGTAGGGCGATTTGTGTCCTTAATGAAGGTGGATTTATCGCATCACCTATGGAGCTGAAAGGCACCCTTTTGGCCAACATTCCATCATAGGGGGGCTGTTTGGGGGACAGTGGGAGGATGAATGGGGGGAGGGGGGGAGGAGAAGAAGGAGGAGTCATATCCCAATGGGTCCTAATACACTCTAGTGAGTAGGTGAATGTAACATTTGTTTTTTTATTTATATGTGTGTGTGTGTGTGTGTGTGTGTGTGTGTGTGTGTGTGTGTGTGTGTGTGTGTGTGTGTGTGTGTGAGTGAGTGAGTGAGTGAGAGAGAGAGACCTTTTATGCTATCCTTATACTTACAATTAAAACTATAAAATAATGACACGTTATTCCATTATATAATTATTCATAATTATTTGTATTACTTAAATCAGTAACATAATCTGTTTACTTTCAGTTACTTGTAAAATGACTTTATATTTATATATATTTAATATTTAAGTGATTTGGGGTATAAGGAAGCTCACTAGTTATACTGTGCTGCTATATTAGAATTTTGGAAGGACAATAAGTAAATACTGCCAGGCTAAAACTACTGAAACTGGAACAATGTCGCTTGAAATTGTTTAATTCCAAACATGGCCAACATCAGTCCCATTAATTTGAAATTCATTTCTCACAGACTAATTCACTAACGAGCCAGAAGGTCCTAGACTAGATGCATAAATGAACAAATGAATAAAACAGCCTTGAAGGAGTGCTGTTTGGGATCTTGTATTTTACGGAGAAAAGGCCGATGCAAAGCAAGTGTGGAGAAAACATTCCCACAACACATGCAAAACAGGTAAAATGTGTAGAGACACATTTAAATGTTTTGCCTCGGAATGACAAGCCTCTGTCCTCGTCTCAGTAGGCCAAACTGTCATTTGTACAATGCGGCACACAAACACCATATTGCTCAGTGCATGCATTTACAATGTAGTAACTGTGTTGTTGAGCCTCACATTCTACAACCCTCCTGTTTGCTTGTTTGTTTTGCCTGACTTAAAGGGACACTCCTCGATTTGTGTCTGGAATTATCCTTGCTTTTTGGATATTAAATGTGAATATCGCTGGGACGTTAGTCTCCCAGCTAGCAGTGCAAGCTTGCAGCTGCCAGTCAAACCTCTGTGCTCAAGCAAAGTCATCGGAACCCCTCAGAGGTTTGAAGCATATGGCATTTTCACATGCATCTTTAAAATAATGTCACAATAACTTTAGTATCATTTGTATTTATATAGTGGACACTGACGGTGAGATTTCAAATGTCAGCAAATCAAGTCAAGATTCCTTTTTTTATATACATACATATATATATATATATATATACAGGCTGTATATATATATATAAATATTTATATATTATATACATGTTTATATTTATTACTATTGTATATATATTTGTATGTTCCAAATTGATTTTTTGATTGATTTTTCATACTTAATGTGCTAGTCAGTCTCCCATATAGTCTCCATTGGCATCTATCCCATTCCACATGGGAAGAGGCATGCATGTGTGGGAGGTGTAAAAATGAGGAATTAATAATGACTATAATCCCTGTATAAATGCTAAGCTCTAATGTCCAGAGAATGATCTCCCTGTGATCCTCCTGCAATATGCATGGCAGGACATGGCCCCCACTGCATGAGCCATACATAATCTATGAGCTGCAATGTTCAATGGAGATAAGGATGGTTGGGGTCTCCATAGAAACCTGACAGCAACAACTCTGTGGTGTGTGCTGTAGGAAAGCCAAGTTCAACACAGAATTTCACAGCATGCATGCGAAGAAGTGGGGCCCTACACTGTGTGTTGGAAAAAATAAGTGATACAAGTAAAAGAATATACTGAAGATAGGGTAACGATACCCAACGTGATTGCGCATTACAGACGAAATGGGTGTATAAATGTTAACGCTAATCCTAACACAGCTAACTGTAGCCTTCGTGCTACACCAAATACTTGATTCTAGAAAGCTAACTTGTGCTTGATTTGGGGGTTGGTTCAACTGTTCTGTGTGGAGAGGGCATTGGTGTCCCCTTTCTCTAAGTAAGTCCAAAGTCCTGCAATACAATTAAGGGGGAGTTGTTTGGTAGATAACCCTGTCATGATCTTCAGACAGAGAATGAGTAAAAGAGAGAGAGTGTGTTTGACTCCACTTGCAGTGCTCTTTTCTTTGTCCAGCAGAGGTATTGTGTTGGTGTGAGATGTTAGTAGGTTTCTCTCTCCCCGTGGTGTGGCTGAGTGATAGCCTGACAGCAAAAATACAGGCGCTTGTTACAACCCCAAGGAAGGAAAAAAAGGGACGCCAGGGCTCTCAAATGGAGAAGGTGTGCGGTGGTGGTGTCTGTGCCGAAAAACGAAAGGAACCAGGCACTCGTACACCCACTGCAGCTGTGGCTGGCTCCTCTGCAAGTCTCTGACAACAGCGAAGCACAAATTATCGCAAGGGAAGTAATGGGGAGGTGCTAGCGGATCCACCCTGCGCTCATCTGTATTCTGGTCCTGTTCTGTGAAGCTCACCAGGGGTGGTGCTTACACAATGCGAGCCAGCCCTACAGCTGCTACTCAGGGAGTGATCAACAATTCAACAAACTCACTGCAGGGGTTAATGAGACAAATCTACTAAGGGAAAGAAATAGTGTGTGGACTGTGTGAATAAGATACAGAAACAAATGCATCACACACACACACACACACACGGATCCTTCAAAGTGTTTTTTTCTTCTTCTTTTGAATGCAAGACACATTGTTGCTACACATTATTGCTTCAAGGGGTGTTGCTGTATCTGTTCTGGGGTTGGACGATCATCTGGTTTGAGAGAAAGGCACTGCTGAAAACTGTTGATACTTTTTGGATATTCCACGTTGGAAGATAAAGCTGCCCTTGATGATTCTGGTCTCGCTCCAGAAGGGATCGTCTCCCCACACCATCTGGTAGAAGAGTATCCCCAGTGAATACACAGAAGCTGGCACAGCATGATCCACCCCGGCCCCAAACCCTGTTAGAAGCCCCTGGAAATTCCAGGGTACCTGAGAGGCTCTCATAGCCTCCATCTTTGAGCGCTGCAGCCGGACGTTCATCTCAGAGGCCAGGTGGACCAGCATATTCTCAGTTTTCAGGTCTCGACGGAGCCGTCCCCTTGAGTGGCAGTGCTGCGCCGCTCTCCCCGCCTGCTTCATCATATCGTATGAGGTGCTCTCACCTCCTCTGGTTAGGCCCTTTCCTCCTGCATGTAGAGGTCATGAAGAGGTCAAAGTAGGTAATTGGGTGCTCAAGGACCATCCGGCAACTACCAGCATGTGGTTTGGGCAAACAGTCACAGTGTAGCAGCTGAGGGATTATCTACTAGGTGAGCGGCGCACTTAATGCGGTAGAACATTTTTAAGTGTGTCAGAGAAAGCCCTTTTCTGCCATCCCAGTTCTCATCCTGGGGTCCGTTTGTAGTCCGTTTGTAGTCCGTTTGTAGTCCGTTTGTATTTCGTTTGTAGTCCGAGTAGTATTGACTAATCATGCTTGAGCGGGCTTTGGTTGCATGCAGGTAAACGCTGTGGAGAGCAAAAGAGTCTGAACACATTCGCCAAAATGACTCTTAGAAAAAATCGGCTATCGCCTGACAACAATTGAACTTTTTACTAGCTTTTTAAAAGATGTATCTGCATTCATATGCAGATATCTGTTTATAGAGATTACCTGATCTCAACTCCAACTCCATTCTCACTCTCAAGTTGCTAATCAGACTGTAAACAATGACAATCCCACGGAAGAGGAAGTCTTGGATACAAGTTATCCGTTATCCGCTGGCTACACCAGAACCTCAGAAATATTGGCCCTTGCCCCCACAGGCTAAATAGTCTCGTCAGGCCAATAGCAGATGGTTTAACCTAATGTCTCATCCTTAAAAAGGACACTACTCGATTTGTGTCTGGAGTTACCCTTGTGGTTGAAACCAGCATTATAGCGCACTCCCCTTACCACACTTGAGTGCTGAGTGCACTCTTTCCTGATACACACCACCTACAGCTCACATTGGCTCAAATCATTCTCTACCCTCCACTACAGCCATGAACCATTTAAAAAATGAACAGCGAGCTGGGGCTGAAATGTTGGAATCTGGGCACGTTATATCACAATCGAGGAGTTCACCTTTAAGACTAAAAAATTAGGACTCTATTCCCCACCTCTCCTTGATAATATTCACCTGAGGCTTCCTCTCACCTCTCATCATCTGGGATCCCACCACAGTCTGGTCACCATCACACTAAAAACACCAAGATTCATCATTTGTGCGTACAATTTAACAGCATAGAATAACAACTTGAAAATGCGCAATGTATGAGTCCCAACCACTGGTTGAAAAATACACCCGGAGCAAATTCTTCCTTTTCTAAATCCATCCATCCAATACTTCTACTTTCTTATACACAATATTAATCTTAAACTATTGTATAATTGTATCCCTGATAATTCTCAAAAGAATCCACATTGATATTCCTGTACTTATCCATTATGTTAAGAGCAGATGGAATGTATGTATTGGAGTGTAAGAAAGGAGAACGATTGCAGAACAAGGTGAAAGAGGATTAAAGGACTGTGAAAGAGAAAGATAAAAGAAAAACCTTTGCAGAGTAAAAGAAATGACAGTGAGGAGGAAAATGCATGAAGTAGCCTACTGCGTAGGACTTCTGCTTGCCTTACTTCAAAAGACTGGCCTACAGTAATATTACCCTACAGTACCTAATGTAATGTTGTACAGACACACACAATCATATCCTCAACTGAAAATATTCTTTTCTTTTGTCATAATGGCAACCACAGTGAATGAATTATGGGCTGAGAAAATCCACCTGTTGAAATCCACGCATCCAGCCGACTCAATGTATATTACCGTGAACTTACCCCACCAAAGCCACAGCTCCTTTTGGTTTCCTTTTTCTATCTTAATAGGATTAGAGTGTTAAGACACACCATTATCACAGTACAGAGAGGGCCTACTGATTCTCTCAGGTTGAATCCCTCAGGCCACAGACAGGAGAGAGAAAGGGCTCCTCCGTGTGGTAAGGCTACAGCTGTCCATCTCCTCGACAAGGGCAAAAAACGCTCCTCCATAGCAACGGTCCTGCGTAGCATCGACCACTTTGAATAAAGATAGCCTTGTATCTCATTCTGTCAGTATCTCGTACTTGTAGACCTTGAAAAACAGGACACATAAGGCATTAGTATTGTATCAATAATAACGTGAGCTGCATAAACTGGCTGGTCTCCTATACTGTATGCCTGGAGTCTATTTGTGTGTGGCTAAGTGGCTGAAATGTCTTTCCATTTCTGAATGAAGAAAAATAAAAACACTGCAAGTACAAAGTGGACAAAATATTGCATTTCAATCTGCAGAGAAAAAAATATTGAACAAAAAGATGTGAGTGCAGTGAGTTCAAAGACGCTTCCATTTGAATGAACTGCGGCTCCCTCCAGTAGAAAACATCACTCCAATTCAGACGGTCTGTCTCATCAACTCTACATGCTAACGTATATTCACAACGCAGAAGCGCAAAATGAGACTGGACAGGGCAGAAAGTCTGGCTCAGGCTAAGGTAGCACAGGCAGGTCAAATTCCAATTTCAGTCTCACAATGCAGTGCTTTGATCAGTCTGCACGCCTGATTTAGAGTGCCACTGCCGACTGCCCATCACTCCTACACAGAGTAGTCAAGCAGAGCACGTCTTGGGATTGGGACCTGGCGGATATCAGGAATGAAGCGTGATGCTGGGCTGTGACTCTGTGAGTGAAATTCAAATTCTAACCAATTCCAGCCATTTACCAGCCCTGGCACTACTGTGGCATTCATTGAGATAGGATGTTTGAATTGTGCGTCTGCTCTGGCACACGAGGAACAAATCAAAACATCAAATACAGTATACCAGATTCCTTTCCTTTATCATTATGCATTATGACTAAACAAGTAATCTGAAGGTCTCTTTGATGTTGCGTAACTCGATCAGAACCTAATTCTATTGCCTCTCACAGTCCCACTTTATTACATTTGTTCTGGCCTGTGCCATGTCTTGCTTCTCAGACACTTCTCTTAGGTTTGATACAGTTTGGCACCTGCATCTTACTAACCCTATTTGGACTACAGTTGATATACTTTGTACATACAGTGGGGTTCATTTTTGTTAATTTTTTAACTAATGCAATAATAAAATAATGTGTTTTCACATGCATTCCTTCCTCAAAATGAAAGGACATTGCAAGTGCAAACACATTGTCCTTAGTAGGACTTGAGAATGACACCTAGCAGATATATGGAGAGAAAGGGAGAGAAGGGATGAAGAAGGGGAAAACAGAAGGAGGGAGATATGGAAAGAGGGGGAGGTAGTGGGTTTCCAGACTCCACCGTATAATGTACATATGAATTAACATTTATAGCTTTCATTTACAGTGGATTGCAACTCTGTTTGCCGATATACAGTAATAAGTTCAACGTTTAAATACAGTATATAAACATAGCAATGTATTTCGGTTAGTTACAGCTGTGTCAGCACAGCGTTTTTTGTCATCTAATTTTAATAATTCTCAGGTGAATGTTGTATGCAACTGAAATTCTGCCGATTAGGAGGGCTGATGCTATAATGTGCATAATGCTCATCAGGTCTTTACTATTTTGGGGAATGTGCACATAACAAATGCTTGAGGAGAAATCTGTAAAGTGTTTAAGGAGGTTTCCAAATCATTAATGGGCTGTTTTAGATGGTAGAAGCAACATTAATTCTTAATTTAAGCACACCGCCCTGCTGCTCATTCACTGCTAAATGAGATTTCAAAGTAACAGTGATGATAATGCAAAAGTAATTCAAGCTAGGACAGCAATAAGACTGGCTTATGGTCAATCTGTAGAAATTCTAATTTTGGAGATATGGCTGCTCACATTCAAGGTGCTTTAAAGGCTAATCCATATTGTAAAAAATTGCTACATTCCAATTATTTCTTCCTAAAGTTTAGGGTACTCACCAAATCTCGATTCCTGTGCATACACGTTCATGGAAAGACCTGCAAGCAATACTGTGATGCAGTCTATAAACAGCTCCTTTTGGCAGATAAATCCACACATTTCAGTCAATATTGAGAAATTACCTCTAGAAAGTTTCAGGGCTCTAGTTCAGCCAGTTTTGAAATGACATTGAGTTTCACAAATATACAGTATACATTAGGGTTTCAATAAAGGAACCAGCAGCGATCCTTGCAAAAAGGCATTGGCAAAACATAGACGCAAATTTTATGAATTAATAGATTCATTCTATTTAAGCCACAGAGCAACCATTACTGAATTTAGAGGTGAATATGTCAGGAAAGAACAAAAACAATTAAAAACAAATGCTAATTGTACCCAAGGAAACCTTTAATGAGATAAAAACAAATATGAAAACAAATATCCCTTATTTGTTGTTCTGACTATACCGTAGGAGGGACATTTGCTGACCTTCAGGCTATGGTCAACAAAATAATACATTAATTGTTAAATAATTGCTTATTCCAAGCATGGCTTAAAATGTCACATCCGGCTGTGTAAAGAACTAGCCACCGTGAAGCGAGGCTTGATTTGTGCAGAGTAAATGTTTTGTGATGCGCGACAGGGTATTTTTGCAGCCTGTGGATGACTCATACATTCACACTTACAAGCCTTAGTGCCTAAATCGGATTTTAGTTTGGCTGTTCACATTCATGTTTTAATGCAGCTCATATGATTCTAGTGATGATCTGATGGTTCCCCTGAAGAATGTCTCTAGAAGCAGGGAATGTGTTTTAGAAGCAGATCAGGGTCTGTAGACCGATATGGTGGGGAGGACAGTATGCGTCTACAGTTTATACCACAGGTTCATGAGACGCTGGAAACTTCAAGGGCTCAAATATTGCAGTATAAAATTGTATAAAACAATCCAAAATTATCCAGCTCCTATCATCTTTGACAATATCTTATCACGTTGAACCATATTTATGTATTTTCCGGTTTGTGTAAATAGGATGGTTGCTATAATCACAATTCAGTCAATACTATGCACAACATATTTAACAACTAGGCTATTATTTATTGTTATTGCTAAATGAGAATGCTTATGTTGTGCTGATTCTTAAGGGAATAAATGAGCTGAAACCGAAATGCCCCACTAATTTTAGCTATATTCTACACTGGTTGCACAACTAATGATAAACTTAAAAGTACGAACAAAGTGTTTTTCTTCTATTTTAAACTTTCTATATTCTTGTACCAGAAATACTGCAAAACAAGACAAGTCAAAATTAAGGCACTTTCACTTTATAAGACGTGACAGTAGAAAACCACAAGATTAGTGAATTCCAATCATGTAGCCTACAAGTGTACATAATATAAAACACATACAACTGAAGGTTATATTATTTTGTCACGGGACGAAAAGAAAAAAAGTTAAACTTCTTTTGCTCTGGTAGCCTACCGAAACTTCCAAAGTGTATCCAACATAATTGAGCAGGAGTACGTTTTACACAGATGGCAAGGAAAGCAATTCACAACTAACAGATTTCTCAAGTATCTCGACATCTGTATATATAGTTAAAATAGTATGTACAAAACAAAGTATACAAGGCATAAAAGTTCCAGAATAAAATAAAAAGGCCATCTGGCAAGGTAAAAAGGCCATGTACTAAAGTGAACGTTCCCTCTAATGGCACTTCTCAGCTGTATATAGCAACGGTCAGTCCTTATATTCTGTGTACTTTTTGGCCGAACCATGCACCTTGTTAGCTGGATATTTCAATCGATTTAGGGCCATTTTGCGGAGCACAGCCTGGGGTAAGTCGATGTGACATTTCTCGGCAAGTTCTACTAAGTAGATCAACACGTCGCTAAGTTCATGGGCAAGATGCTCCCTTTCGGCGTCGGTCCAGTTCGGTAAGCCCTCGGCCACCTCTCCCCGCCACTGGAAGAGCTCCGAGACTTCACCCACCTCTCCGACCATGGCCAGCAGCAGGTTGCGGGGCTGGTGAAACTGGTTCCAGTCTCGCTCGTCCGTGAATTCTGCTTGCAGTCGTCGAACTTCTTCAAACGTAGGCTCGCCGCTGAAAGTGAATCTTCCAGCTCCATTCTGCTGGGAGTGGGGGGCCTCTGGTTTCCCGTTGGCACATACGGAATGTGACTCGACACACGTGTTCTTGCTGTGGTTTGATGACGCTGGCAGATCGCCGTTTACACCGCCAACTTGCTTTCCGTTCAATGCCATGGCGTATTTAGACTTAAACAATAACCCTTTCGAACAAGCTTCTGCTGTCAACAACGTGGTATGTAGCTACCGTATGGGAGGAAACTCCCGCCAGCCAGTGTAGTCGGAAATGACGTTGTCAGCTCAAACGGAAACCGCTACCTGAAGGTAAAAAAAGAACTACAACTCCCATATCCCCAGTGACAACAAAATGGCTGCCCCCACAGCATCAGGGGGTGAATTCCTTTATACTATCAATAAACATATATTATTTTATCCAAAGGTATCGTTTTATCACATACACCGACGATGTGTTATCAGGCGAATAGCGACGTCTCTTTCTCGTTGCGTAAGTCAGCCACGGCCGAAAAGGTACGACTACTTCTGCTACTCTGTTTAGTCTGCAATTTACTATGCTCTGTGTATGAATATTGGATGAGTAACATATTCCACTCAGTTTGACTAATCTCTCCCTATCATTTTCTACCCTGTGTAGTGTAACCCAAAAGTTAGTTGGTGTCGTAGGGTTGGAGATCCATGCTCAGATTAATTCCAACACCAAGTTGTTCTCAGGATCACAAGTTTGCTTCTCAGCACCACCAAATTCCCTTGTGTCATTCTTTGATGCATCCTTACCTGGCACATTACCGGTAAATGATTTACTGAAATGTTTTTGATTTGTTTGTATGGTCACCTGAATTGGCATTACAATGATGATGTCAATCATAATGTATCTGTTCTCAGGTACTGAACAGACGGTGTGTTGAAGCAGCAGTTATGACAGGACTGGCTCTCAACTGCACTATTAACAGGAAGTCCGTTTTTGACAGGAAACACTACTTTTATGCTGACCTTCCTGTGAGTTATTTCTTCTTTCTGTAAACGTGGCATGCAAGAGATTTTATAAGGCAGTGCGGTTCACCTTATCTATTGAGGCCTTATACAGTTTAGATAGATAGATAGATATGTATGTATATATGTGTGTGTGTATATATATATATATATATACTTTATTGATCCCAAAGGAAATTCAAGCATCCAGTAGCAGCATGCAAACATACATTGAACATACACTGGAAGAACCTATAACACAGTATACATACGTTAAAATTGAACTGAGATAAATCTGAATTTAGATATGCACAGAGAAATTAAATATTTGTAGTAAAGTTAAACATTTGCAGAGAAAATAAACATTTGCATAGGATTTAAATATGTACAAAGGAATTAAAAATGTGCAGAAGAGTTAAACTCTAAAAGTTAAAAAACACACTCCTGTGCCTGATGAAGGTGTTGTGCAGACGATGCTGGGCGTTGTCCAGTATGGACAACAGTTTGTCCAGGGTCCTTCTCTGGCAGACAGTGACAGTGCTCTATGATTTAGGCACAATGTGAAGGAACCATTGTCTTGCCTGATACAGTATGTTTGCTGTAAGCTTTCCTCTTTCACAACTATTTCCTCCTAAGCAACAACCATTTGGTCTATTTATTATCCCTGTGCTATAACTGAAACAGTGAGTGAGTCTTGCTGAAGCAGAAAAATGCCATATTGATATATGTTTTCTTTCAGTCCATTCTATTTTAGAATATTCATATAGTATATGTTTGCGTGCATTGCATGAGCTCATGAAGATGCAGGGACTGTGGTCTAACTAACCGCTTTCAGCCATTACACCACATGCTTATGGCAATGACTTCAGCTGTGAATTCTATATTGTGTGAGTGAAATACCTTATGTTTCTTTGTTGTCATGGAAATTTGCATACAAATCCAGAAAGTTATGTAAATTAATAGAGAACCTCACTTCTCGAAAAGATTATGACCTTAATAGGGAATGTCTCGCTGACACCATGATGTTTAATGTACAGGTGATAAAGTAATTTAATTAAAAAAATAAGTACAACTTTTATATATTCTAGGTTAATTACACATTAAGTGAAATATTATATATAAAATATATATAAACTGTTTTAATCTTGATGATTACGGTTTATGGCTCAATCATTTAGAGAATCTATGGGGAATCTATGATAAGATATGGGGTATTGTCAAGAGGAAATGAGAGACACCAGACCCAACAATACAGACGAGCTGAAGGCTTTTATAACGCCTCAGCAGTGCCACAGGCTGATTGCCTCCATGACACATTGATGCAGTAATGTGTGCAAAAGGAGCCCCGACCAAGTATTGAGTGCATAAATTAACATACTTTTCAGAAGGTCGACATTTCTGTATTATAAATTCTTTATTCTAATATTATGAGATACTGGATTTTTGATTTCTATGAGCTGTAAGCCGTTATCATCAAGATTAAAACAAGGGCTTGAAATATTTCACTTTGTGTAATGAATCTAGAATATATGAAAGTAATAAATTACAGAAAAAAATTAACATTTCCACGATGTTCTAATTTTTGAGATGCTGTAGTTCTAATCTACATGGTCAGTGGAAGCTAATGGATCTTTACATACTGTACAACATGTCTACTCCTAAATGAAGTCTTGGTGGGTTTTGAGTTGCATATTAAAGTTAGAGATGTGGGATTTTCTTAACACTTGTATTTCTGTTTGGCTGTCTTGGCAAAGTGATGTTCACCTTGTTCTCTGTATTAGAATGCTTACATGGCCAGGTTTCACCTCCCAACAGAGACCCTGGATTTTATTGCCAGTAGGAGTGACATTTTCTGCATGGGCAGAAAAAGACTTTATGCCCATGAAACTCGACAATAACACAAGGAGGCCCTTGGTGGCCTATGCAGGGAATTTAAATAAAACTAGAATTTCTCCTAATTTATCTTAATTGGGGAAACGTTTGCCAGTCTCTGGTCAGGAGTTAGGCAGAGAAGTTGAGGTAATGACTAAGATAAGTATGAACAATTGAAGTGGCTAGTACTTTGCCATAGTTGGTTTTAACAATAATGATCCTCATGAACTAGCAGGAAGTTCCTTTGCTTTAATTGCTCCTTTTATTACTGCTCAAATTGTTTGTGTATTAAAATGTGTAATAATAATTGAAAAGTTGTCTCAGTTGCTTTTCCTGGAGTGAACAAAAAGCCAAACTTAAACCAGTGGTTCTGAGACTTTTTGACTTATAGATGGATGGATTGATGCATAGAAAAACACCTATCTAATGAAACACCTGTGATTGAATTTGTTCACGTTTTATTAAATATATGGTAATTATTAATGTAAAAAGAAAGAAAGCATACTTTATTAATCCCGCATGAGGGAAATTCTTTTTTTCACTCTTATTGTTGTACACACGCATGCAAGGAGAGCTGTTAGAGTGAGGGGGCTGCCACTCAGTGGGAGCGGTTGGGGGTACAGGGGCTTGCTCAAGGCCACCTTCAGCAGAGCCCAAGAGGTGAACTGGCACCTCTCCAGCTACCAGTCCACACTCCATATCTACTGCCACAAACAAAATAAATAAACAATTATTTCATGATTTTTTTCAATATTTGAAAACATCAAAGCATCTCAAAAGCGCTTTGAGGACCCCTGATCTAAACGGAGATTGAAGTCTAAATTATTTTCCCATGTTGAGAACCCTGTCAGATCCTGCCTAGAAGGCCTCAGCCCCTCTTCATTTCTTGACAGGCTTACTCAGGATTGCATCACCACTTCATCTATTCATCCTGGACAGTTTACACAACCGATGAATGGAAATCCTCCATTTAAACTTCTTTTCTTTTTTTTTCGTTTAGTTTTTTTTCCCTGTTCATGTCCTGATAATAACATTTATCCGTATGCTTAATGTACTCCGCACTGTGCATAATACCTGCTGATACCATGTTTATAATCATCTGCACTGTTAGCCTCAGGTGCTCGAAGAAAGAGTTTACTGAGCTTGTGTTTTATGAAACTAATTAATGAGGTGAAGCCAAATTGAGTGTCATTTAGGCAGATAATGGCAGTTTTTCTTTTTAAGGGGTAAGGTTTCGATTAAGAACTGTGTGTTTAAAATTGAAACCATATCACAAGATGGGGAGAGATTATAGCCCTGGTGGGAGGGAGGAAAAAAACATTCCTAAAGCCGGCAGTGCATTATTGATCTATTCCAATGCAAATCCCTGATTGCAGTTTGCAGAACAGCACAGTTATGCATTAAATGATTAATGCTCTCGTCTGACCAGGATACCTAGTTTGCATTGAAATTGCATAGACATGCACGCAAGATATTTTCATTGCTCTACAATGACCCCACTAGTGTAACACTACTTGACCAGCACAAGCACATAATTGCGATTTCCTTAAGAATATTAGTTTTTTTAAACAAACAGATGCCTAGATATAATTTCGGATGGCTCTGCCTAATGAGGCCACTGTATTTCTCTGCCAGAAACTCAGACGTCTTAGTGTGATACGTTTCCATTAGGGAGAAAAAGACCAACAGTCAAATAGCGGAGCATATTGACATTGTCTTGTGAATGTGTGGCAGTTTGTGCCAAAACATGATTTTCAAGACTGGGAAATCCAAAGGGTGTGTGAAGTGTTTGAGTGAAAGAACGAGCAGGCTCGCATGTGGTTAATAATAGGTTCCACTCACTAGAAATGTGTTTAGAGCACAGATCATTAGGGCTCAACCTGCCAACGGAAGGTGATTTTGGGGTGGGGGGGAAGGGGGGTTGTAAGGGTCAACTTTAGCTCTGTGTGTCCCCTCATTACAGCTACAACCAAAAAAACACATTGTTAGCTTGCGACTTCCCCATGAAGAGGGATGCAAGCTATGAAATAGTTCTTATCTTAATAGCATAACATGCAGCATACAATTACAATTAGGTCATTTAGCAGACGCTTTTATCCAAAGCAACTTACAATTACATAGTGCTATTACATGGAGCAGATAGGGGTTAGGCATCTTGCTCAAGGATGCTTACAGGTTGGCTGGCTCTGGGACTTAAACCCACAACCTTCCGGCTGGGAGTCTAACACCTAGACAACTAGACTATCCTGCCTATCCATACAATATACAGAACCATGAACACTATTGGGGGGGGAAATATATGTATATGTATATGTTTCAGTATAATGCCTAAAAATAAGACTGATTAACCCCCCCAATTCCATATCTTTACGCTCTCTCTTTTGCATGCCAATAAGTATAATCAATGGTTAGCCTTGTGTGATGTAGTTTCCATAGTAACGAAGCAAAGTCATACTAAGAGCAGCACACTCTTGAGGAATGGAGCAGCGGATGAAATATTTATCCTCTTGCTTTTGTGAGTCTGAAACCGGAATATAATGATGGTGCTCCGACCGCGTAATAATGGAGGCTCTAGAACGGCGGTGCTGTGTTTAATTAATGTGCCTCGCCTTTTCATACCGATTCACCTCACACTCCGAGCCTTCACTGTATTGACATTCCACTGACTTTGTGTGACTATCAGCCAACCACTGGCAAGCCTATGACTTATAACAAGTTATCAAGTTGTGTAGTTCAAATAGACTATTCAGAGGCCTGCTACAGTGCCGACAGGTATTCAGGGTATTGCTATTTGCTAGATGACGTCTCAGGGAGGCTGCCACATGCTAATATCCAGGCTGAACTTGAACCCTGGTCATCTAATTGAAAAGACAGCCTCTCTGCTCGTAGAATTCACCCAGCCATGTTGCACCGTATCTCCTCCTCTCAGGCTGGCTACCAGATCACCCAGCAGAGGCGGCCCATCGCCGTCAACGGCACCCTGACCTACAGCCGCCTGGGAGGGACGAAGAGGAGCCAAGTGATAACCAAGACAGCGCGCATCGTACAGATTCAGCTCGAGCAGGACAGCGGCAAGAGTCTCCATGACGACCAGCACAGCCAGACGCTCATCGACCTAAACAGAGCAGGTATCTTGAGCGTTATCTCTCCGAGGTTTTGACCCCTGACCATAGCTCATAGCTCACCCCATGCATGTGCAAGCTATAAACCAAAGAACCGTTTGTATAGACCTCTTTTATTAAAGATAACTCAATTTAAAAAGTATTAATAACAAAAATAGATAATTTCACAAATTTCAGATCATGTGTAACATGACCCCCCAAAAGTTATAATATTAAGTCATCCCGCTGCCGTAAACGAACCCCTCGTTCATAGTAGGTGCTGTACCGGAAGCTTTTATCTGCCATTGACTCCCATTATGTCTCTACTGCTCGTAACTGTTTTGTGTATTGTTTAAGTTAAGATGTAAAGTTTTGATTTTAAACACTTAACACATGAAATGACATTTTACAACAACAAATGGAGCAGTTTGTATTGTAGATTGTATTGTAGATAGCCCACTGTTGTGAAGAGGAGCGTTACCGGTCTGGTGTGTGTTAGGTGTAGGTCTGATGGAGCTTGTAATGGAACCAGACATGAGCTGCGGAGAGGAGGCCGCGGCAGCCGTCAGGGAGCTCCAACTCATTCTGCAAGCGCTGGGCACCTGTCAAGGCAACATGTCTGGTAGGGGGAATCTCTCTCGTTCTTCCCCCGGGCTCTTTTTCTCCTTCGTCTCCCACTTGTCTGATGTTTGACTGCTTCACACGTCCCCGTGTATTCCCCTATTCCAGAGGGCCAGCTGAGAGTGGATGCCAATGTGTCGGTCCACATGCCGGGTGAACCCCTGGGCGTCAGAACCGAGGTGAAGAACATCAATAGCGCCCGATACCTCGCCAGGGCAATAGGTGGGTGCTACAACAACACTTTTATTGCATGTAGTGCAGATCCTGTAGAAGGGTATTGGTCAACATGTGTGTATTTGTGTGGTGTGTTGAGAGGCTGACAGTTTTCTGACACAATGGTTTGGCTGAACTTGGCAACACACACACAGTGCAAGGAAGTTGTTTTCATGAGGTTTTTGCCCTGCAGCTATCACTTGGGGGTGCAGTTGGCTGATGGGTAATTATGCATGTCAAACTGCAAGTCAATGTGCAAGTGACACACATTTTCAAACCCTATCAGTTTCTTGTCTGCTGTTTAGTTCCTTGTGTTTGTTTATTCAGCCACAAGATCAAGAGATCCACGAATAAACATGGAGACAGGAAGGGAAGTTAGAACTGACACTAACTGGTGAAGGATAAGTTGGGACAGACACGTTTGACAAGCTCACATCCGATCAGCTAGCTTCACGGCAGTAAGCATTAGTGAATTAACTATTAAGGGATGTTTATTCGGGAGCATAGCTTTTCTTTTCATTTTCGACATTAATTTCACTGACTGTTCACACCCTTCCATTCCCAAAGCTGACAGTAAGCCACAGTAAACACAACAAATTAACAGCATTTTACAAGCCGGACAGAAGGCTTTTAAGACAAGTTTAACGCGCTTCAACGCTGCGCTTGAATTATTTATTGATAAAGTTGTGTCGGTTTAGTCCTTTGCAGAAGTGGTATTTAAAAGTCATACTAAAAAACATCATTTATCACAATTACAACATGGCAGCAGTCAGAGACTTGAGGCGTGCCAGTGTGTTGCAGCAGATGTTTGACATTTACCTCAGAATTGTTTTTTGTGGGATCTAGTGTTAATGGAACATTTGTGTGTGTGTGTGTGCTTTTTCTTCGACAGATTATGAGATCCAGAGACAGATGGATGTCGTAGGGAGAGGCGGGACGGTGCTGAACGAGACCCGGGCCTATGATTCCAAATCGGGGTGAGCTGATTTAGAAAGCAGGGAGCTGCAAAGCCAGCCACACCAACGCGCTGTTTGACTGGGACGGCCGCCTGTTTTATTAATAGCGCCAAGCCACATTGAGAGCCAAAACATGGCTGTAGTGATGATGAATGGGGGCCATTTGGTTTCCGCCGTTGTGCTGCGGTATCTGCGGGTCCGTGATTCGCTCACGCGCGCCCATGAGCTCGGAAAATGAGCAAAGCCCTCACACAGCTGAGGCCTTGATCACCTCTGGTGCTCCCCCTCGTTCCCACGAGGCCTTGCCTGCCCAGGGTATCTAGCCTGCGCTGTAGAGGGGGCGTGAAAGCCTGTGATTGAATCTCCTGTAAGTCTGTTCCCCGCGGGGAGATGGCTCTGTTACAGTGTGCAGGCAAGCAGGTTGATGGGAAGGTCATTGCTTCACACCTGTGGCCATATATTTAATATATTCCTATCTAACTCCTAATTATCTTAAATTAGGAGCTGTGTGCTTTATATAATGGTCTGTAATGGCTGTATTTTGTCCTTTAGACACACGATCCCCATGAGAGACAAGGAGGGTCTTCAGGACTATAGGTGAGTGATAACTGCGTGTGTGTTGTGTCGTTGGTGTGTGTGTTTGACACGCATATGTGCTAGCACAAGATAAGCGTA
>JAODLI010025188.1:0-20978 GCA_027575585.1 Percopsis omiscomaycus | reverse complement strand
ATATATGTACAGTATATATGTGTGCATATATGTACAGTATGGGTGTATACAGTATATATATTGTATATAATATATATTAAAGTTCACTTGACCACCTTTTGCCAGTGCATCTATTATTTAGTATTAGATAGTTAGCTGGGTCCATGTAAAATGTGTGCCACCGTTTGCCAGTGCAGCCACAGCAGAAACAACATTCTATTCTTAGCATTATTGTACCCGTATCGCCCAGGCTGAGGTTTTCACTGAGGATGATTAATAATCACCTATATACACCTCACTTACATGCTGGATTACACACACAAACACAAATACACAGGCATGGTACCACAGGATCTGTGCTTTCAGTAATGAGGCTTATTATAGTGATTAACCAAGATGAGAGCTAACGGTCTTTCTCCCCTGTGGTGGTTATAAACCAATGGCGGGTTTATTGCTATTTGAATCCCATGTCTTGTGAACATTTTGGGGGGCGCTATAATGCAACATGTACTTAAAATGTCTTTCTCACAAATACACAAATGATGCTCTCTCTCTCTCTGTCTCTGCCTCGCACACACACACACACACACACACACACGCACACACACACAGGAGCCAATTCCATTGCCTCAGTGCTCCCCTGTGGCCTTCTGAACAATGTGTGTATAGATTTGTGTGGCTAGTCAACTGTGGCCAGCCCTTGAAGCTGTCACTAATCCTAGAGTAAAGACCAGCACGCATACAGTATAAATATGCACACCACTCATGGTCATTGAATGGTCACTCCAACCCATGTTTGCGATTTTCTAATGCATGCTTAGAATACCAGTTGACTCTATAGACCTCTGAAAAGACAGGCAGAAAGAGATGTGAAGGTTGGCCTTTGCTGAACAAAGTGATGAGACACTTTAAAGGAAGACCTTACATCTGCCCCCTTATGTACAGTACACACTACACCCCAAGGCCATAGCCACACACAGAGGTGAAAGGGAATAAGAGAGAAATGTGGGAGATGCCCTGTATAATGTGTAGATTAGTGCTTCTCAAACTGTGGGCCGGGTCATGAAATTATTTCAATATTTTGCAGTACAGTATTTCTAATTCAGTCTAATCTTTTAATAAAATGTCCATACTGTATATACATCAATGTAGTTGTTTTTTTCATACTGTATATTTTTATGCTTGTTGAAATGCATTTACGTAAAGCATGCATACAGCCAGTCATTGTATTGTAAATAAGGCACTGTGGATATAATTTTCTACCAAAGTAGAATATGTAGAAAGGGATGGAATTGAAGACGTTGAAAGCCAAAGTAAGGCAATTATAAATGCACTTAAAGTCTTAACTGTAAAGGCCTCTGTGGGAGTGTTTTTTTTCTCTCAACTCTTTGTAAGTGAATTAGTAGACTGGGGAAATGTAGGCTGCTTAGGGAGATGAGAGAAGGAGGAAAGGAAAGGAAAGGATAGTAATAGAGGAGATCAAAGGAAACCATGGGATAATGAAAGAGAGCGTATTCCAGGATCCTAGGGATGTTCACCATAAACTGACTATTTTCCTCCTGTTTCTTTTCCTCTCTCTCTCTTCTTTCCAGTCTTAATTGTGTTAAGAGGAACTAGAGGACAGTGAACAGAGAGTCAGTGTCTATTTATATCTATGGGCTGGGTAGTGCAGGATCAAAGCTTTTCCCACACGGAAGCACCAGAAAACTGGAGCATTCTGCCTTAAGTCTGTTTCAGGTCGGATCAGCTCACCGGTTGGAAAGGAAATTTGTAGTCTAGTAGCGGGCAAAATCCTTGCATAAGCAGTTACCGCTCTATGTAACGAACAACTCCAGAATAGGACAGAACACAATGATACAGAAACACAGTAGACTGGTGGGTAAACACAAAGTTTGTACTGTAGTTTTCGAAAATGTTCTCTTTGAACTGAAGATGCAGTACCTAATATTGTTGTGAAGGGTCAGGAACATTTGAGCCCTTAAGACAACAGTGCCATGTTTGTCTGCTAGACTCATGTTTGTGATTTAATAGGGTAGTGGCTGCTAGCCTCAACGTTTTCATGCACCCCTGTGTCTGTATCTAGTTGTGTATGTCTCTCTCTCTCTCTCTCTCTCTCTCTCTCTCTCTCTCTCTCTCTCTCTCTCTCTCCCATTTTCCTTCCAATAGAAATGGACATGGGGGTGCCAGGTGAGGCAGACGGTAATATCAATGCCCTGTGTTGCCAGATCAACACCTCCTTCACCAGACCATCAGATGAACTCTTCTCTAACCCCCTCTCCTCTGCCAACGGCCCGCCAGCCTGCACCGCCTTGCCACCGCCACCTGCACCACTACAAGGTACCGCAGTGCACAACGCTTGTACAAATGGTATCGATGGAAAAGTCCCCTTTAGGTCGTTTAGTAGTGACATCAGTGCTGTAACAGCCATGCACTGAGGCCATTGGAATAAGGACACATGGAGCAAATAAAGGCTATGAATAGATAGTTCGGTGTTTATGTTTACAAGTAGGTCTCATGACTATTTCTAAGAACATAATAAACCACTTGCTGGAATAGGGGAAATGTGTTACTTCTTGTGGCTTGCTCACTAAGCTGGATATTTAAGTATACCTTTCAAATTAGCTCAATGAAATGTGAATGCAGGCGCCTACACTAAGAGAGTCCTTTCTCTCCCCGTTTCCCCTTATCTTCGGGTTTTATCTCCCTTTGTCTCTCAGCCACATCTTCCTGGGTGCAGCCCGAACCTCCACTACACTCTCCTCCCCCGGTTCCCGTGGCGATGCAGAGCGGACACAGACGCACGCCGTCCGAGGCGGAGCGGTGGCTGGAGGAGGTGGCCAAGGCCGTGCGGGCCCAGCAGCAGACCCCTCCCCCCCTGGCCCCTCCCCCAGCCCCCACCATCCCCACCATCCCCGGTCCGCCCTCCATAACCGGTCAGGTGATGTTGTCCACTGCCCCAGTGTCCACCGTCTCCCTGTCGCTGGGCTCCATGTCTAACCCCCTGATGTCGGGCTCCTCCGCCCTCTCAGGCCTGCCCCCCATGTCGCTGTCGTCGGTCCCGCTCATCCCAGGTCCCCCCATGTCCGGTCCACCCATGTCTCTCCCCTCCATGTCCATTCCCACCATGTCAGGTCCCAGCATGTCCGGGGCCCCTATGATGCAGCCCTCCTTGCCGGGTCCCCCAGGATCCCTCCCAAGCTCCATGCAGCCTTTCCCTATGGCTTTTGATGCCACTCCGGCTCCTTTGGGCATGTTTGCCAGCCAGCCAGTCCAGCCAGCCTTTGTGCCTATGCAGACCTACATCCCTGGCCTGGCCAGCAGTATGACCTACCCCAATGCCAGCGTCCCTGTAGTAGGCATCACGCCGTCGCAAATGGTAGCCAACGTCTTTTGCACGGCCGCCGGATCCTCCGGCTCCTCGGGAGGCGCCTTGGGCTCAGTCGGAGGAGGACCTAAAGTAGGAGTGCTGGGATCAGTCGGCCATCACCATTCTTACCCAGGAGCGCCGGGTGCAGTTGGACACACTCCCATCCCACATTTTTCTTCCACCCACCCGTTAAGTACAGCTGTTAATGGGCTCCCGCCACACAGTAACACCGGTACCATGGCCTTGCCGAATGGGAACACCAACCGCAGCGGTAGCAGCTGGCCACCTGAGGGCAGTCAACTAACGGTCTCCACTGGCAGCGATTCCCAAGAAGCTGATCGTTTTGAGGCCAAATGGGCTGCGTTGGAGACTAAACCAGCCTCTCTGCAGCCTGGGAATAAGGTGCTAACTGCGGCCAACCCCTTTTCAAATGATCTGCAAAAGACTTTTGAGATTGAGCTCTAAAGGCAGGTTAAGCTCTGCTCTAGAGCTAGCTCAGGAGTTAGCCTGTGTTAGCTGGACTCTAATTCTGGCACCTCTACATAGAATGGAACGCAGGTCCACAAACTAGCCTAGTATCCACACTAAAATAGCCTAGCTACTTGCTAACTGCTCACGGAGAAATGAATGGTCTAATGAAGTTTATTGATTTCTTTACACTCCAATTGGAACATAGAAGATGTTAGCAGGTTGCTAGGCTGCAGTTGGTTAGTCTGGCCTCTCATGGCTCTAGTACACTAGTACAGTACACACTAGGAGGGACCCAGATCTGAGGGAATGACCTTTCCACCCCTCCACCTTTCTTCTCTGCTTCACAACTCCAGTATCTCTGTTGCGCCTGTTTTGTTCCCCAGTGTCAATTTACACTTGGAAAGCAGCAAATGGTGATTCCACTAGGCGCATTCCACTTCGTGGGTTTTTGCTGTTTACCTTTTGGTGGAGATCCTGTTCTGTGTCACAAAATGAACAGAGGCAGATAGAGATGGATGTTGATATTAGCAAAGCAGAAGGTTTTGCCAGAAAAGAAGGTTTTGAGGCCCAGTGGGACTAGCTAGTGGTGTGAGACCCCAGCTACCCCACAAGAGGAGACTATATAACCAATAGTAAAGGAGATTGATGGCCAAAATGATTTTATTATTTATTGTATTTTTTTATTTTAACAAGTCATAGATATATTTCAAGAGTTGTGTTTTAAAGCAGTGTTTCAGGAGCTTATTGTTTTTCTCTCTGTATTTATTTTTGTTGAATTGCAAAGAGGAGGGAATCGGACCGTCAACAGATGTGACTTGGTAACAAACATGGAGGATTAGCGAACCGAAAACAAGAACAGGGATGACAGTTCATGCAGCATGTAGTTCCACGGGTGTGAGAGGGTGTAAATATCAGCATGCTCTGTTTATCCATTTAGCTTTCCGTTCCATTGCTGCTAAATCCAAACAAATAGCCCATTTCTGTTTGTTGTCGCTCCTGGTGATTGCCCACCTTCAGGGCACCCGGACACTCCGAAATCGCTTCAGGATAGCCGGCACAACGTCCTTTTAAACTATATTCCAACCCATGGAACTCTAATGAACTCAGTGGAACTTTCAACAACCCTACAACACTGTGTATGTGGTTCAAAAACAATGCACTACATTCCAACGTCCTTTAAGGTTCCAAACACAGGGTAAAGTGTCGTCATGTTCGGCACGCTGCCAGTCTGTTTTCACTACCATTTTATCAGTAGCAGCCCTTGAACCAAAACATATAGAGGGGATTGATGACAAGAGGGAGAACAGGAAGAGTAGGAATACAATGGAGCAAAATGAGCAATCAGGGCAAAGCACAATGAAAGAGTGGAGGAATTAAGGTTTTATCATTAAAGTTTGGTAATCTGTTAAATGGATAAATATATGATCTCTGAGTGAGGAAATATGGGAGGGAAGAGGGTTTAGGAACAGAGTAAAGGATGTCAAATGTGAAGTGATCAAATGGAAATAAGGACTAAAAAGGATACCTTTTTATATAATGGATTGGTGGATGTCAAAAAGAGAAGAAAATGAAAAGGAGACAACCAGAAGCTGAGAGAGTCAGAAAGAGATATCTTGTGTGTGAAGATATCATTAACAAAGATGCATTCATCACACAGATGACAATATGGGCATTGTCACCCCTTTTAAGTCAAAAAGAAAGCCTTATTTTTTTTAATTCTCATACTTCCGTATAAGGTTATTGGTCAAGCCACTTCATTTCATATTTAGTAAGGAGTTGCAACTTATAAGTGTGTGAAGTTGCATTATTGTTTATTTTTGTATTTTTGTGCAACTTCATATACAGTTAACTAATTTTTGTGCAACTCTGTATACAGTTAACGGTTGTCAAAGCCCTGGTATGTTTTGACATGCAGTTTGGGGCATGAGTCATACATGGTCTATTTAAGAAGATCCAACATTACAAAATGTTCCATACAGTATTTTGCAGACAACCTATTCAGATATGAGGCATAGAGAACATGATTTAATGTCGCTCTGTTAGTAATATTTCTTCAAAT
This sequence comes from Percopsis omiscomaycus, assembly GCA_027575585.1. Taxonomy (NCBI): domain Eukaryota; kingdom Metazoa; phylum Chordata; class Actinopteri; order Percopsiformes; family Percopsidae; genus Percopsis; species Percopsis omiscomaycus. The sequence continues at coordinate 15,102 of JAODLI010025188.1, read as the reverse complement.
TAACTGTAACGTTTCACTCCCCTGCCTTCCAGACTGGGTAATTCATAATAGGATTCTGGTCCATGGCATCATAGTTTCCTGCTCATTAATTCGGATGCTTAATTGACAAATCAGGTCTCTTCCTGTTGCAGTGGTCCTAATGTAATGCAGCGTGTCTCCTAAATGATGCCATCTTGGATCCCCGTCTTCTTTGTTTAGGATAAATCAATCAGTACTTATATCAACAAAACAAAAAATACGAGAATTCCTCTCTCTATTATCCTCTCTTAAGGCCGAGCCACTCATGCAATTGCCGCTTTTATTTCAACGAGTAAATATTTTATTCTTAGATTCGTTTTGCACGACCTCAAATTATAAACGTAAATTAATTGTTTTCTGCATTAAAGCAAACTAAATTACCTCATAAACTTGATTGTAAAACCATAGTTTAGTGATGGTAACAAAACAAACCGGTGGAGTTTATTTTTAATCCTTATTTACAGAATTTTTGTATTTAAACCCACATATTTGTATTGTAATTACATTGTACAAATGACAAATAAAGTAATATAATATATACTGTGTTTTTGTTTGTTGATTGTTGTTGGCAACTATCTGCCTCAGAATATCAAATGCTCTTTTTCTTTACTGTATGTGTCCCTCTTTGCTGTTTTCTCTCTTTCTGGGCATAGCCTCTATATCCAACTTCCCTCCCCTTGTTCTCTAACCACTGTCCAGCCAGTGTTGTCCAGCCAGTGAGAACGCCAGAGAGGCGTTCTCATCTGTCCTGCTGCTACAGCTCAGGTCACTAATAGGAGACAAGGCCTCTTTTCTTCCCCAGGGCCATGAGAAAGAGAACACACACACTCCAAGCTCTTGAGTCATGGTAGAAGTAACTCTCCAGGCCATTGTCCTCTGCTGTGAGGAACAGAGATTGAGTGTTTTGCTTAAGAGTCAAAAAGGGAGGTGTCATAGCTCTTTTCCTATGTTGTAAAGGTAGCGGAAAGGCATTTCAAACCAGCCACATTTGTAATATTGATAACATCTGATCGTGCCTTATAACATGCACTTTCAGGTATTATTCAGTTAATGATACAGTAATTGGAATGTGGTGTTTAAAAAATAACAAAAAAACACCAAAGACATCTCAACCTACCAGTTTGCAGAGGTACCAGTAGTCCCAAGTAGCCAGTACAGCACTACAGTCTTACGTTACAGCTAAATGGCATAATTGCCTTTGTTATTTCAAGGTAAGCACACGTTTTCAGATGATGCTCCTATAGGAGGCAACATACAATAAGAAAGCAAGAAGGGTTCAAAGTGTGGTTCAGGAACCCCTTGGGAAGATTTGTACAATGTGTTTATGGTTCTTTATATAATTATATATATTGTAGACTATGTTATACCACATAGTATACCATGTAACAGTTATGCTAATAATAAAATAAGTCTCAAGGGGGAGCTGCGGGTCAAACTGAAAACCACTGATTTCAAATATTGACACAACACATACCTGATGGGCACAGCAGCTGTTAGGGTCTTTGACCTTTCAGTGACATAACTAAACACATGGTCACCCGACCAACATGAGTCATTGCAACCATTCAAGACAAACATGACTTGCTCTGAGCATGTGCATGGAAAACATTGCTTCTCCCCCTTTTACTTCATTACTCCCATTTTTGGTTGTGTCTAGAATTGTAAACAATGCCTTAGTCTAAAACACAGAAACGTGACTATGCATGCCCCTCGAGCACCTGAATGCTGAGGCTTGCATTCCTCTCTACTTCTCCCCTATATGCTCATAGGCTCACATCTGATCTACCCCCTCCCCCTACAGCCACGTACACTTTTGTGTTTTGGGTTTAAAAACATATACAGTGAGTTGGCAGAGGAAATTCAGGATTCTGCGGTAATCAAGGAGTGTACCTTTAAAATAAAAGTGGTCTACATTCATCTACATCTACATTCTGTGTGTGTGTGTGTGTGTGTGTGTGTGTGTGTGTGTGTGTGTGTGTGTGTGTGAGTGAGTGAGTTGCTAGCTAACATCAAGTGTGCGTCTATGAGATCAAGTATGATTGGAAGGATACATGTTTATGGCTACAACTGAGAGTGGAATCAGTAATAGTGTTTGTGTCAGGTCAGTATATCAGTATAACATCAACGTAGCATGCATTTATCGTTTCTGTTATTTACACACATAAGTGTAAATACAGTACAGTCAATCTTCAGATCGCAATTTCTGCTTATCTAAATCCAATATGTCTGTAACAGAATGGAATATTTTCAACCAGTCTCGGGAATCTTGTATGTGCACACACGCACACATAAGTCTCTAATTACAATGTAGGTCGTTCCAAGGTGCTCTAGCAGTCCTTGAAGGGGAAGTAATTACAGTCATTGATTGCATATGTTTTCTATCAGTTAGCACAGCAGCTTGCTTATCTTTGGAATAAGATGCGCCGAGGCAGCCTTAGTATTCAGTGAGTTTTAGCAGCATAACTGTGACTTTGACGAGGTGATAAAATGGACACACATACATTCAGATTTCCCAAACTACCCTGCGATGGTATTCCTGCCAGGTGACATTTTGGCTCCATTAACTGACCCTTGTGCCATTGTTTCATCTGGCAGTGTCAGCTCCTGCCACCCTCGGCCAGCGGCTGTCGTCAGTGACTGCTGCCAGAGGGGATCAGAGCCAGCAGCTTTCAGTCACTCTGTTTTTCATCTGCTCTAATCTGCCGTTCCACAATGCCAACCGATATGTAGTACAATTTTATTATGCCAGGGAAGTATTGTATCTAATAGGCCTGCAGCAGTTGAAAATGACAAGTCATAAAAATCTAATGTTTTTTCCTCTCACACTTTACAGTAAATTCAGTCACACACTGGCACACCCACTGACTAATACAGTCACAGACTCCACATCATCATGTATATTTACATCACACTGTGCTTTATGTAATCCCTGAAAGCTCCAATATGTATATAGGAGATGACACAATGTGGATGTTTCACCAGCACACAATCTGCAGTAATACGAGTGTGTGTGATATGTGTCTAGGATACCCATATCTGATGGCTTTACTGTACATGTGTTATTCATGTGTTAATCCATCTGGGATTACAGACAAATGAACCAAAATCTTGAATGGATATCTGCATGGATAAGGACCCATTGTTTATTCATTGTCCATTAATCCTTCTAAAAGCCATCACTGTTCTAAAAACAATAATTTACCAGCAGAAAATATTTAAGTTTATATTGGAGAACTTCACAATTATATTCCCTCCTAGGTCTCTGACAGGTCTGAGTGGTTGATGGTCTGATATAAAATATGGTGCAGCTAGGATAACTCTGTTCAGATAGTGCCCTCTTGTGGTATCACAGGCTTTGATTACTCAACTGTAAACAAGTTTTGTTTTTGAACTTTGGAATTAAACAGCATGCAGAAAGAAAAGGTTTATAGACTGACACCTTTATTTTCACAAGGATTATTTAAGAAAGAAAAAGTCAAAAGCTAAATTTGACTGTTAACCACATTAAAATATTATTGGTTATGGTTAATATACTACAGAAGGCAAAAATGAATTAGCATCAATCCATTTATCTAGTATCATAATAGAGAATTTCCCTTTGACAGAAACATCTTTGCAGCTCTGTTTACTGTATATTAACCCAAGATATAATTTGTGCTTTACATAGCAAGCAATTCAACATAAGCGCCTTTCAAATATCAAAATAGCAATCATCCTGATTACAGAAACAGCATTCATTACAATAAAAGTTTTCTGAGGCTCAAGAAAGTGCCTGTCTGTTTTAATAACCTAATAAAGGTAGGAGTATATTGGTGTATATTTACGTTATTCCATAGATTGGAATGTGTAACATAATATGTTAGTTCCTGCACCTGTTCACTATACCCTTGAGTGCAGATGTGAGAGTTGAGAGTTTACATTAAGTTTCCATGTTCAGCCAATAAGCTAAACTAATCACATTTCCAAGCGCAGCAATAACCAAATGCAAACCATAGAGCGAACAGGATATTCCATCTATTGTTGGAATAATGCAGGCACCAAAAATGTTTCCTTTTCCACAAAGACCATAATTGATGACAGTATTATTAGTATACATCTCCTTTCTGTAGATTGCAAAATTATTTTCACAACTTTCATACACTCTTTGCTGGTATGTAAAAGTTGGAAACTCTTTATCACAAAAAATATGAAAATGTAATTCAAGAGTTAATGTAAAATTCTGACTTTCCTCCTGCCAAATAGGATGCAGAGGTCTTGCTCATGCTCTTAAACGCATAGCGAACACATGGTAAGAGGAAGTCGTCAGGCTTCGTGCTAGAAGCTTCCATCAATCTGCTAAAATCAGCTTTCCAGTTTGTCTTACAGCAGTGCTGACGGCTGAGAAGTTTAACAACAGAGGAGCCTCAGGCCCGTATTCACTGAGGTTGTGTAGTGGGTCTCACAGGTCTGATGGTCAGAGGTGTTCATAGAGAGGGTAAACTGCTCCTATCTCACTACTATAGTACTAAGTACTAAGTAAGGTATTCCTATAAGGGGGACCAAGATGGCCACCTATATAATAAAAGTGTCTGGACCAGTTTATGTGACCATTTCTATTTCAGTTCTGCATCAGCTGGCACTAAATGGGCAGTGCCATTTATAGCCATCGCCAACACTGCCACAACTCAGTGTTTATGAGCTGGGCAAGAAAATGATTTCCTGGTGAGAGAGCCCCTGATCTTCATTGAGAGATGTTCTCACAGGCTGCCCTTGCGTGCGTGGCAGCTGTCACACACCCTGACCGGATGGTCCCAGCCTCGGGAGGGCACAGGCTTGCAGTGCGTGGAGCAGTGTGCGCACACGCCCTGTCCGCAGGCCCTGCAGTGGTGCTTGGACATGGCCGGGGTGAAGGGTTTGGTACACTGGTGGCACTGGGTGATGTCCTGGTCGGGCACCCAGTAGTCTGGCCGGGCAACGCCTTTCATGAAACCTGCAGCAGCAGGGAAAATAACGATGTAAGCCTGTCATCATTGTTATTTCGTTTTACTTCAGTAAAACATAGCTTCATCGCACTAGTACATGTCACCAAAAGGTAATGTGTATTAAAGCTAGCTGTGTGAATGATAGTTTCAGTATTTTACTGAGGGGGGTCACGTAGGGTTATAGTGTAATAAAATACAATGGAAAACAGTACTCACAGAGTGGGTAGTCTACTGCGGTTGTGACCATGTCTAAAGTGGACTGAGCCACCTCTGTCACCCTGCGAGCTATCAGGCCACTGGGCTCCACCTCACAGACTAATGACAGAGAGAGAGAAAGGCATTATGCTTCGAATACAAGCTGTCCGTCCCAAAACGGCAGTTGGCGTGATGTAGCCCACGTGGAGCCTCTCACCCTGGCTGCTGGTGTCGGCCGGTCCTCCCTGGCGATGGCACGCCTGACACACCCTGACGGGGGCGCTGCCCCAGCCCCTCTCTGGGACAGGCATTCTGTGGCTGGAGCAGAGCTGGCAGAAGCCCTCGCCACAGGAGCGGCAGTGGTGCTTCCTCTCCGCCTCCTCAAACACCTTCTTACAGCCGTGGCACGCCTGGCAGAGGTGGGTGAAGCGGGCACAAATACGGGGGCTCAGATGGAAGGTCACATTGGAATCACACATACCGGATATATTGATGTAATAGTATCAAGTAAAGTGTATATTAAATGTAATCTAAGGGGCCTTCCCCACCTGAGCCATTTGGTCCGTTTTAATCGGACCCTGGAGCATTTGCCCCGATTGTACGGTTTGTTTGAGGTGGTGCAAAAGCTCATTCGAACTCTGGTGCGGACCAAGCAAAAGAACTCTGGTCTGCCTGAAATCGGGGGTCCCGGTCTGCTTCCAAGTGAACTCTGGTGCCGTTCGCTTTAGGTTTAAACGTGAATTTTGAACCAAAAAACAGTGGAAGCGAACCAACAAATTGTGGGTTGAAGGTTGAAACTTTTGCCGTGTAGGAAATCAACCAAAACAATGGCGGGTCATGGTCAGACAAAGAGATGAAAGCACTCACAGTCTATGGTCTCACGACCATATAAAGTAATTGCATGTGGTCACTCACAAAAACACAGATGTGTTTAAATCATTCAGTGACCGAATGATAGAGATGGGGTTCAAGCGGTCGGCTAATCAATGCCGTGTAAAAGTAAAAAATATATCAAAGTTTGTGACATGCTCCTAAAAAGTGGTAGTGGGGGATGAAAAAGACAAGTTGCCCTGGTTCGATGTCCTGGACGTCATACTCTGAACATCCATTGATCCATTATTGTTGTACGCAACAAGGACGCTGTGAGTGTCCCTCTTGATTTTCTGTCCAATAGACGAGAGACCGGTTCGACAGCGTGACATTTGTTTACAATGTTTGGTTCGTGTGAAACCTAACAGAACCTAATGAAAAATAGTAGCAAACTTCCCCTCTGAACCGCACCAAATCTTCTAAATTCAGGTGTGAAGGTGCCATAACAAGTAACATAACCCCCTCACCTGTGTGTGTGTGCGTGATGGAAACTGTAGGCAGGAATATCAACAACACTGTTGTTGTGGTTTTATCATGTTTGAGGCCCACTGGAAAAACTGCCGAATCAAAGCACGTGCAACTGCTGCTGTGTTGTGTGTGGCGTGTGCGTACGTGTTCCCCCACTCACGGTGATCTGGGCGTTAGGTCTCCAGTAGGGCGGCGCCACCTGGTCCGTGAGCCAGGCAGTGACAGCCTTGGTGGGGCCTGCGCTGTACTCCGACACAGACTGGATGACAACGTTCATCCCATCCAGGACCCTCTGAGCGGCGTTCTGATGATCTGTCAGGAAGGCCTCCGACTGGCGGGGGGAGAGGGTAAATTAATTTGTGGGGTGGGTGGAGGAAGTTAGACGATACAGAGAGGGTGATGAAAGGCTGGATGAAAAACCATAACAGAGAATGTGCAACTCAGTGAATGAGTTAAAGAATTGCTTATTACCACCATGTTCTAGTATGTACTAGTATCATGTACTAGTATCCTAGTAGGTACTACATGCAGTGCCCTGTATGTTCCATTACCTTTAAACTTTGATTTCTAAGTGTGTTTCTAAGTGTGTGTACACAATGAGGAAACCTAAAAGTTTTAAAAGAGTGTAAAATCTTGAAGACATTTTACACTCTTGTACTTTTTGGAGGGCATACTGTACATTTAGATGGTCAGATGGTCCAAACCCTTCCTAATAATCATATCTCATGGCGTGTGCGGACCGATAACCAGACAAGAAGAGAGAATAAGCAGAGCATTTTAGGGGTGGAGGAGGGGCCGGCCATAGTACTTACCCCCTCCCAGACATGCTTGACCTCGGTTCGCACCACACTGCTCTCTGGGTCCTGGTTACCCAGCCAGTACTGCCTGCTGCGGTAGATGATACCACAGCTAGAACACTCCAGCACATAGCTGGGAGGGAACCAAGGAGGAGGGTAGAGGGGTAAGAAGGGAAGAACTATGGAAAAAGGGAGGAGGAATAAATACGAAAACGTGCGTGTGTGTGCGACTGTGTGTGTAGACCTACCCTGACCAAGCATACTTGGCCAGTCCAAGCCATGGGTTATCGGTGGAAGCTGAGGTCTTAGGTACCACAATTACCTCTCTGCCTCCTTCATAGCATTTCTGTAGGAGTAAAGGACACACACACACACACACACAATGTGTCAATGTGAGTGAGTTACCTGAAGTGTGGTTGATTCCACGCTGCTCTAGGTCGGTGTGTGTATATTTGAGTATACAGTATCTCTGTGCTTTTTACCTTACAGATGAGAACCTTGTTGTTGAACTGATGTGCATACTGGCACAGTCCATCTGCCATGTGGGGGACCCTATCTCTTAAATGGTTCATACCGTTCTTACAGCGTACACTGGAGGGAGTCACAAGGAAACGGGGGAGATAGGTGTTGTAATAAATAATACAGACATAATCTATACATAGTACTGCCTGCTATACTGTCTATTCTGAGTGTAGCAAAGAAGCTTATATGGAAGGAATATTAGGATACTGCTGCTATGACTTACTTGCAGCTGAGGCAGACAGAGGAGCAGGTAAAGTACTCGTCAGGGAAGAAAGAGTACAGGGTGATCTTGTCGTCTGAGATCTCCCCACAGAAACGCTCACTCAGCGCCTGGAGAGAGCAGAGGAGAAAAGAGGGTACGGCGGACAGCGGCGGTTGAGGGTAACTACATGAGCTCCTCTCAACAGCAACAACAGACACAGCCTCTTACGCGTTATTACTCTAAACACATAGGTCTCTTACTTCCAGGGCGTGGAACACTATGGCGGGCTGACGGGGGGACCGGGTGTGCGTGTTCCTGACTTGCCGCCTGACGGCCTCCAGCAGCTGGGAGTAGTCGGTGGGGGGTGTGACCGTCTGGGTGCCCACGTACTGCACCGAGCTGAAGGCCTCCGTCCCCAGGCCCAGGTCATGGAACCGCCTCTGGAGCAGGGTGTCAGCGTACCCGGCCACTGGAGACTCTGCAAGAGTGTTGTGGGGTGATTGCAGATTTATTGTATTGTATTGTATTGTGTATTGATGCTAATACACATCAGAGTTATTCATGAGCTTAGTTGGGCTGGATAAACAAACAAACAAACAAACAAACCAAATGACAATATCTGGGGACTGACTTTCCACAGGACCCTGCGTTCACACTAGGTGATCAACATGAGAGCGGTTTTGCTTCTGCCGTCAGTTTTTGGGGCTACCTTCTTTGTTGTTTTGCGTCATTGCAAAAATTATATCTGAATAGCTTTGAGGAATGGTTTCCACGGCCAAAAGTCGAGAATTGTCGTATGGCAAATGTCGTCTCACCGCCCACACCGACAAGTTGCCAGAGGTGTTGACGCGACGTTGCTCACTCTCATTGAAAACTAATTGAGCCTGTCATCAAGAAGCTACCCCAGTCGCTGAGTGTAAATGCAGGGTGAGTGAAAGAGTCAGGGGAGGTAACACACAAAAAGACAACTGGAAGTTCAGAGGCTCAGAAACTAGATTTAGTAAATACACGCACTTCACCGCCCACAGAAATGTTTGCTTGCCAACGCGCTTCCAAAACCTACCATGACCTAGGAGCTGAGTGTGTGTGGTCTCCTGGAAGATGATAACCGCGGGCCCCAAGGAGGAGAGGGGCACGTCCAGACCACAGCGACTGGACAGGGCCCTCAGCTCGGGGGTGAAGTGCTTCAGGTAGGCCCCCGAGGCACTGCTCAGAAACTGGAACATGTCGTTGTGGAGACGCTCCGCCCGCGTGCGGTACACCACAAGGTCTGACACTGCCAACACCTGGCGAGCAGGGCAGGAGACATGGGGTCAACACTGAGGAGGCATATGCGGGGCTGAGAATAAATTAATGAATCAAGCAAATATTTACGAGCTAGGGAGAACTGACTACTATAACAAGCTGTTGAAGGCTTGCTTAAGAAATGCATAAAGAGGGAATGTAATATCATACACCCATAAACAACGTACATTATATGCTGTGGGAGGTGTATAAAATGGTATAAAGACAATTGTAAAGTCCCATTGACAAAACCAATCACAGTTTAGCTAAATCACCTTTAGCAGAAGACGCATTCTCTGGTTCTGATTGGCTGCCGCCCCCAACAGGCCTTCGGTGTCCAGGGCGACCAGGTTGAGGACGGGGTCATAGGCAGCCCACACCCCCACAGTGCAGGAGCTGGGGGACTTGGAGGTGTAGAACACAGTCTCACCCTCAAACAGAATGTGGTTGAGGGTGTGGGACTTGCCATCGCCAGTGTTGCCGAAGATGGAGAGGACCTTGACACCGGCCACATCTGCACAGTCTAGCCGCTCCAGGAACTCAGACTCATCATGAACCTAGTTGGAACCAAAGGCATTAACACCATATCAATCTATACCCCGCCGAGTGCACTGAATTCAGGGTGTAAACAAGATCAAGAATGGAATAGAGCGTTACAATGTTTTTATTTCTTTATAGTGTAACAAATATAAAATACATTGAATACAAAGAATATCTTTCATCCTTAGATCTTTTGCAATCATATTTAGCAGTGGATGTGACTCTTTGAGAGTCCGTGTTTTATTGATTGTAGGACTACTGACTGTACTTCGTACGGTGACAGCCATGAGCGTTTTTGTGGTATGGGAGTGCTAACTGACTCAACAGGGACTTTCCCAAAGACAATGCCACTGTGTGTTGGACAGCGTAACATTATATTTAATTGATTAAAAAAAAAATGCATAGACAATGGTAGGTAATCCCAGGCCGAACATGACAGCGTTAAGTCACAACGTAATGTCTTTATGAAAGCAGGAAGCATGACAATCAAAAACTTATTAAAAAACTATATTGTTTGTATTCTGCGTTTTCATTTACTAGCACTCAACACAATTAACAGTTAGCATAAATGAAAACAACGAAGATACAGCCACAGACTGTAGAGCCTGACGAATTGATTTATTACGGTATTGTGTCAATCTATTAGCATAGCGTGCAATTGTTAGCACGCCTTGCTAGTTAACATTCGTTACCTGCAGGTTTTCTTGTTCATCTACCAACAGGAAACTGCGGGGGTTTCCGCGCTGTCCCCCTGACTTCAAGGATCCAAGCGATGAATTCTCCATTTCCATCATTATTAATTCGGACATCGTTGTCTAGCACATATTTTCTCGTCAACAAAATGAAACTAACCCCACTTCTTTCTGTCAGTCACAACAACAGCGCGTGTACTCACGTAGTCACGCTCCATAGTACGCATGACGCATGACGCAGACCCGCCTACCTGGGAAGTTTGTATGAATGACACTTCAGCATCATCTTGTGGTGAAAAATGCACAATTTAACTAATGTGCCAAATGTGTCAATGAATGCTTTATTCATTAAACTTTATAATAATAATTGAAGGTTCAGAAACCAGAGATAAACTATATTACAAATTTCTATAAATAGTTTGTGTAGGCATATATATATAGCCTAATCAATTACCTTGGCAAATAAAACGAATCATTGTTCTTGTACATGTTAAACAATATTTACATACCAAAACAATAGCATAGTTGATCATCAGTGCAGTTCTAACTGAATCAAAATGTTCATTTAACTGGCAGAGTATGTTTTATTGGATCAGTGCTGCCATGTTGGAGCTGCTTCCTAATGTTCATTAAATATTTGTTAGCACAGATCTATAAATATCACATGTCACAGAATGGCTTCGGAGTGGCGCCACTGCTGCTAAACTGACATGGAGAAAGAAATTTCAGCTTTGCTGGTGCAATGTCCTGGGCTGAGTGCCATCTGTCTTTTCCTTCCTTCGTTCCTTTCTTATTTTCTAATACTTCCAGAAAAGTTGCATACATTACCAAATAATTAAGACAGGCAAAAATCTGACAGGTAAAGTGACAGCTTAGCTCAGCTGCCCTGCCTCTATATTAGGCCTATCTGATCTGCGGTTTGTGATTTGTTTGAAGGAGGAAAGGATAGAATGAAGGAAAGAAGAAAGCAAGGTAGAAAAGATTGGTGTGTCCTGGCAGGCCTGTTTGTTGTTTGTTTATGTGGGATGCATAAAACCAAAAATGTCTCTTGTACCCACTTTGACTAAATTTGTGCTTTGTAACTACTTGAGTTTGTAGCTTTCATAAGGTCATAAAATCTGTGGCTGCAGGGGGCCCTTTTTTACACTGTGCGATAGTGCCCTATTTTTAAAAAAGCGGTAGAGATCGGCCAGGGTAGGTCCCAAATGCCTAATTCTAACCCTAATGCCTCACCAGAAGGGCAATTGAGCAGCTCTGGTGCCTTTATACTGTAAAATGGCAAAATGTAAATGTGTCTCATTTAGCTGATTTTATGTGGCACATTAAGAGCCTTATTGACCCAACAGTATTAAATAAGTGTGTATTTCGTTATTTGTAGATTTTGATCATAAAGGCCATTTTATAATGCATGAAAATACACAGATGCCCCTAATTCTTATGCACAGCTCCCCAACAAGGTGGGGGCTCCACAAAGGGTTGGGGTCCAGAGACACATTTTGAGAAAATTCAAGGGATGACTGTGCAAAGAAAATATTTAGAGTTCTATTTCATTTGTTGGAAAATTAGTTTGAAAATGATCAGATATTGCTAGTGGACCCCACTGTATTTCTGAATTTTAATTAAATTGTTGTTAGAAGTTTCACTGATGAATAGCAGGTTTATAAACTGATTGAGTTGCCGTTGCTTCATTATGCTGCTGTTCTGCTGTGAGCTATAGCATACATTAAACCTTCACCGTCTTGTCTGCCAGACAAAGGCATCAATACATCAGAAGGATTGGCACCTAGAGACTGACAGTCCTGCAACCCAACCTTGACATAACTGTAGACGTTTTGGGGCTTCACCCTTACAAGTCCGAGGCGGGACTGTGGTCAATTCTACCCGCTAAATACACTGGTACTTGTAGTGCACTAGCCCTCAACATGTTTCATGTTGACATACGTAAAAACTACACTTCCCCAAATCTGTCATCGAACGCTCCTGCTCCCATTGGTTGGCCGCTGCAGCCGCAGCCCCAGAGAATGAATGAAATTGAAATAGCTGGTACATTACATGTACAATACCGGGATCTGCAGTGTTGCATTCTATCATACTATACCAAAATGGCCACAGCGGTACAGAACCCCCTCAAATCGTAAGTAGACACGTTTCCTACTATTTGCATTTCGAGGAAATCCTTTTCGCGAATGCTGTCAGTGCAGTTTGGGAACCTATTCCTTTGCAAAATGCATTATGATTACAAACACATATAAACATCCAATGCACACAACACATATTAAACAATGATAAAGATTAGATAGACTGGAAAAGTTATATGTGAAACATTGTCTTTTTTTGTGATCCTTGTCGCGTTCCAAAAGGCAGAAGCGGCAGAATTCAGATAGTTATCCTTTCCCTGAGCCAGCAGCGATCGCATGTGTGCAGGGATATGGTGGAATGTTGGAGGCAGATTTTGTTGACCCGGTATGTCCCTTGACAATGTAGCCAGCCAAGATCACGGTCAACCAAGACCGGAGCGCAGGCTTATCGAGAGGCAGGGAGGTTTTATAATTAAACCGCCAAGAGAAAAGGAATAGTCTAAGGTACCTTGGTACCTGTTTACAAATGTAGGCAGAGGTAAACAGGTAGCATAGGCAAAAAATACCGGCACCGCGACGGAGGGGGTTCCAAATAGACTACATTTTGATATCCTTTTCTTTCTACAATAGAACAGAGTACAATAGAACAGAGTATAGTAGAATAGAAATGTAACTGCTATGAGCGACTTGAACTCCGATACTTTCGTAAAAAAGCCTTCATAGCCATAATACTATCCTCCTGACATTTTATGTAGTCGGACTAAATGTGTAAGGCTATCTCAGCGGGAACATGTCCACACGCGGATCTTAAAACCCTTTTTATGCGAGCGATTCCTTTGTGCAGATTTTTTACTAGAATTTTTTCCGCGTGCGTCGCGGAATGCAGACGCCTGCTGCCCGCGTGGGCACACGGCCAAAAGGTGCTGATGTACGTCCGTCAGCGTCTACTTTAAACATCTACCGGTGGACGCGAAACAAAAAAGCCAAAATAGCTCCGTTCTAAAGTCATAGCCAGGGAAAATATCTTAGTTTGAAACAAAGAAAAGTCCTGTGCGCCAAATTGGGCGCGCGGCAGTTGGACAGGATATCGTCAGACTGCGATGCCGCCAGGATTGACTGTCTGTCTGTCAGGCTCTCGAAGATCCAGACATAGGCGACATTTCGTGCATTTTCGTGTAGGCTACTAGGTCTACAATACGTGACTGCTTTGAACAAACAGGACAGGGAAACTGTTATTCAATTTCAATGTCACTGATGTGATTGACTATAACGGCATTATGGCAAAATGCGTGTTTCTATTCGGAAGTTGTGAAAGAGTCCTTTTTTGACGTTCAGGCCTACATTTTTATTAGTGTCTATGCAATCGTTTATTTTTTCCTACTGCAATATTTTATTTTTGTTAATGGTTGGATGGACAAGTGTAGCTGATAGACTATGGGACCTCAAAAGTTCCATTCTCCTCTCCTCTGAGACATGAGCAGGGCCAGTGTGTCTCTGAGATTCTCAGCCACACCATGTCAAGGGGATTAAATTGACTGATTTGCATGAAATATATAAACTTGTTAGCAGTGAGTGAACACTGGGCGGGCAGTTCATACACTGTCTGGGGGGGGGGGGGCAGTTTGGGGTCGATTTTTAGGGGGCAAAGGGAATCCTTTAGCAGAAATAAGGACTATACTGCAGGAGACAGGGAGAGGGCAGTGCGAGAATGATAATCCACCATCGTACCATAACCCCTAGATGCCATTTAACTTAATGTGTTTCCACCATAACATAACGAATGCAAAGATGGATGGATGAAATGCCCGTTTTTTTACTTAAGATGTGGGTGTGTGTATCAGCCCACTCAGCCAACACTGCTTCTTCTCTTTATAACTGTACAAGGCCTTGGCTACAGTCATCCAAATCCTTTGTAACATCTATTGTACAGTAAATGCCACCCTAATATCATTGCAAATAACTCCAATAATAAGCAACCCTTGCCATTACGCACAGAACATTCCAAACCGATCCAAGGCAAAATTCTAATTTTGTCCTCATTGGTTTTCTTTACTGTGTGGTAAACACTGCTTAATGTAGCCTTGGATCTCCTTAAGCCCTAAACCTTAGTAATGCGTAAAGTACAATTTAATTTAGTGGATGCAAATAAACCATTTACTGTGAGATGGGAATTGCTGTGATAGTCACTACAGTAGCTCTGTGTGTTTGTGTGTGTCTGTGTGTGTGTGTGTGTGTGTGTAAGTCTGCCTGTGGCATGTGTCTGAATGTATTTGTGTCTATTTGCATGTGTGTGTGTGTGTCTAGGTTGTCTATGGATGCGGTGCCAGAAGATTCAGGGTTCTTTTGTGCGTGTATGAACGCAAGTTAGTGGAGGAGCGAGTAGCTAGCTCCAAACTACCAGCCTCTCTCTCTCTCTCTCTCTCTCTCTCTCTCTCTCTCTCTCTCTCTCTCTCTCTCTCTCTCTCTCTCTCTCTC
>JAODLI010025151.1:0-20996 GCA_027575585.1 Percopsis omiscomaycus | reverse complement strand
CCCCCCCCCCCCCCCCCCCCCCCCCGCCCCTGCCCCACTGCTTTTCCTAATTACATTGTTGTAGCCATTTTAAGTTAAAAATGTGTGTAAAGAAAACAAAGTATTCCAGTATTCCAGTTTATGTTTAAAAAATAACCACAAGATTGTCTAGATGACCCCTGTATTTTCATAAACAACAGCAAAATATTTTGCACACTTAAGCAGTGTTTATGACTTTTGAGTCGTATTAATATGCCCATCTCGTCATGATTGTTATGTGGATGGTGTCAGCAATAGCGGGAAACTGCTTAGCTAATACAGTGTTTTTTAGGTTTTGGTTAACAATGTTGATTGACATTACTACATTACTGTTTTAATATACTGTGCTATGGTGCTACTAAAGCTTTGGTAGCTATTACTATCGAGGGTACATTAAATGGGTAGGCTACAATAAATCTCAGTGTGAACTACTTTGTCATTTGCGAGACCTTACAACTCCAACAAAACAGCCATTTGTATAAGAGATGTAAACCAAAGCCATAATCTGCATCTGTATTATTGTAATTTTTTTAACATGTACATATTTAAAAAGAATCTGTATACTGTTATCGGATTCAGACCAAAAGTGGGTGGTGCATAAACTGGAAGTGGGAGGAGATTTTGTAGACTGCGTGGTTCACTTGCCAGTGACTACAGTTGCCTTCCCTCTCATTTGTTCTTGCACACCAAGGATTGTCAACAGTGTGGCGGACTGGAGCATTTACCGAGGTCACCACAGGTCACTGCTTGTAGTCAACCAGCTGGAAACATTCTGACAGGTCTATACAGGGAAAAAACAAAACAAAACCTAAACAAAAAAATACTACTACAGGTACAATTCCGGATGCCATTCGTTAAGAGTGCACCTATCTGTTCACTTCCCAATATGTGTTCATATTTAATTTGTAGCAGAATAAAAACACAAATCCAGTGCAAGTTTAGGTTACAGTAGCTGTAGCTCTTATTCAGAGTAGATGTATGACAGATGTATGACCCTTCAAATAACCTAGTTTTCAACACCACCTGAGTAAGTGTGCCTGAGAAAACACTTTCTTAATGCTTTTCTTCCACCCTGGCAGACTCTGCGTCTGCTATGCAGAATCTATTCGCAGGCCTACTTAACTGTATACAATGTATCTCTTTATGAATTAGGACCAAGGGCTTTGAGGCAGGGCAGAGGTTGAAAAAGCAATATATAACCAGTAGTATCTTTTTCATGACCTGCATTATTATTATTAGTTTGTTTTCCAACTATGCTATCAATGACAATTTACATAACATATTATTGACCAAAGACAACAAATGTAGGCCTATAAGTGCCTTATTTCGTTAACTAACTCCAGGTGATACCATCAACCTTAGCATGAGCCTTGTAATGTTTTAAAAAGTTTCATCCAGGTTAAATTGCAGGAGCTATTCCTGGCAGAGGCTTTGTCAGCAGTCCTGCACAGGAAATGCTCCCTGATGACCCGGGATATATTGCTGATGCCCGCTAGAAGTCTATTCCCTGTGCTAAGAGCAACCTATAAATGTTCAATGGCCATTTTTTGCAAATGCATGTTCAATTAGTTCCCCACATTTGTAGATTTTACTGTCCTCAGGTATGTAGACTTATGTATATACAAAATAATTTGATACCAATTTTCAAACATTCACTTTCTATAACATTTTGGCATCAGCTTTATACAGTGAATTAATAGTAATATGAAAAATATCTAATTAACTTGTTCCCACAAAATAATTATCTTGTGTGTACAAGATAATAACTCTTTCCTGCAAGATTATATCTTGTGCCCCCAAGATAATAACTTGTGCGCACAAGATAAAAAAATATCACTTTTTCGGGACTTTAGAGGCTCCGTACTAATTGTATTTGTGCGGTGTCTGAAAACCAGGAAATGTCCTTGTTACGTCCTAGTCGCGGGCCTAGGAGTTATTAGAGATGTTAGCACAAGGCCAGACATTTGCTGGGATTCAAGTAAATCATATAATTTATTTATAGGACAGACAAACCCAGGGTAGACAAAGGACCATAGTTGGTGCCAAATAAAAGAACCAAACAGAACAAAATGACACTGTGTATATGGCCTATTCGATGTGAGGAGTGGTCTGCTCTGCCTTTTACGCATCGCAAACGGCAGCGGGGTTGAAGAACAGGAAATGGAATCCGCTGTTTTAGACTGCCAAGACATTCCCGGCCGTAAATGGAAATCTCTGTCAGCCGCGTACTGGTGAGAGAAGAGATAATTAAATACAAGTGCCGGGTGAAGGCACGGCATCTAACAGTCCTAGTCAGTGAAACTAGTGAGCGCAATGAGAAAAAATTCATACCTGTGTATAAGACGCACCCGGGTATTAACTGCAGGGCTGCTGATAGTTTACATAAATGTAGGATAAACAATTGTTAATTGTCAGGAAATTATGGTAACACCACATCTGTTCTATGCTGTTATTGTAATGCACACTGACTGTATCCTTCTACAGTATCTCACCTAACTCAGATGCACATATCCTTACACTGTTACTGCTGGGCTCAAATGCAGTAGGAAAAAATGACTAAATGAATCTAAACATATTTAAATACAAATTTTAACCTCTCTAATGCTTACATTCTCTCTGGTGCCAATTTTATGCCGATAGTTCCAAATTATCTTATTCCCATCAATGTGAGTGTAAGTGTGGGTGGGTAGGGGTTCAAAGTAGCTCTTACATTAAGCTACATTTACACCTATGGCGTACAATCTGTTAAATGGATGTCATTAGGTGTGTGTAGGCGGTACATTAAATGCACTCACTGCCTTTCTTTTTTCACTTGGAAAGGCAGAAGAAGAGAGGTGGCCGAGGAGGGTCATGAATGCTGGAGGCTAAAGAAAGAGAAAGAGAGAGACAGAGGCAAAAAATATCTTTCACTGCCTCGCAAAAATACTCGTGAATATAGGCTGAGATGAGGTGAGGGAGAGACAGACAGACAGAAAGTTTGGCCCGGAAAGAGACGAAGCAAAGAGAGCAAGGAGATAAACAGTGAGAGACTCGGAGATGGGAAGGCAGCGGCGGATTCAGCAGAACTGCAGGAACAGCTTCTCTTATCTTCTGATACATTTTTTACACCATTCTGTGGTTTCATCATGAACACTACCTCCAACTGTATTAGCCCTGTATTAGTCTAATAGGGGTGTGTCTAAGATCTGGTATCCTTACCCAATTTCAAGTACTATAAAACTATTTTTTACAACCGTCTTTTATACATGACTAATTCCTGAGCAGCATTAATGTTATGTCTCCAATTACTATGAAATCCCTCGGTTGAAGCGATATTGAATGTCTTTTAATCCCTAGACTCTAATTTCCTTACCGCTCAACATAAATCCACATGCTGTCGTTTCGGGGATGAAATAATCCTTGGTCACGCTACATGATCAAAATGCATTGACTTCTATTCTTTCTCCAAAACTTCTAATGCGTCCAGGTCTTTGCTGGTGATATGTATTCTCAAGTTACTTGCCCTCTAAAATTCATATGTATGTTATAGTTACTCTTAAATGTAATAATAAACACTAAACTGCATTTACACCTATACCTACTGTTTACTATATTAGTCAACAGGTTGAGCGTTTTTTTTCCCAGTGTGAGACCTTGACACTTGAATTTCCTGGGATCCAAATCCCTTAGAGGCTGCTGTCTGTATATTGTTGAGAGTTCTTCCATAGTAATTCCCAAAAGATGGTCATTCTATTTAACCAAAGAAAAGCCATAAACCACAGATGGCATTCTGAAAAGCCTTGCCTTGACACTGAATCTTATTCAAGAAGCCCCCGCATAGAGCTGTAAAGGACAGATGTGTAAATACAGCTAAGGTTGTGACTCCTACTCAACACCACAAAGGCACCACTGTATGTGGTCCCATGAATTCACAGTCTCTGTCTACACTCTCCAGTTTCAGCAAGGTACAGCTAAAAATTGTAAGGTAGCTACTATAAGAGAAGAAAATAAAGTGGCTGCCCTCTGTCCTTCTCCATATCTCAATGCCTTTATCTCAGTGTCTCTTCCTCTCTCCACCTCTCTCCCCCTGTGTGACCCTGGCTATCGCTCATTGAGCCTTGAGAACAGACGAGTGTTTGTTTTTCGTTAGCTGTTGGCTGCTTCCTCCCAGGAGACAGGCCTGTTTTGTAGTGATGCGCGACACATGATTGGAGTTGGCATGGCAGCACACTGCCAAGGGCTCTGCACCTCAAGCGCCACAACACTATTCGTACACTGAGTAAAGTGAGGGTTTAGACTATGGAAGTTCCAGTGTGACAGAATAAACCTGGTGGCTAGGGGGTTGAATCAAAGTGGATAATATGGTTACAAAAAGTAAAAAACTGGCTGTCACTAATTTTGTTATGCATCTTAACAGTTGACCTATGGAGCAAATACATGATTATTATATTCTGACTGTTTTTCCCCACCTGTGAAGGTAAAAAATGTTTTCCTTTTCAATTATTCGTATATTTCACATTCACCTTAGCTTAGCAGAGACATCATTAATGTTGGCTTTACCCTGAAAAACGTTTTATTTAGTGTGCCCCCTGCTATCTTTATCAGCCCTTTACCCTGAGGTGCAGCAGCTGGAAAATACATTGTTGCTATGCTCCCTGTATGCTACAGTATGAGATTCACCTACTCTACTGGCCCATATTTACAGGTAGTTTCATAAAGATGAATGTGGGGAGACCATAAAATTATAGTTGGGGTAGTTGGGGTAGTTGATGTCTTGGCCATTTCTAATTTTCTACTCACCCTTTTTTTCTGTATCCACCTAACAACTTTCACCCCCAAACTATATAGGTTAACACACAATTGTTTTTTTACCTCTATGACCGGTAAATCCCTGCTTTTTATGTCTTGTAAAGATTCAGACCTCCACTTAATTTCCTTTTTTTAACTCTCCTATAAAAAAAAGCAGTCAAATGCACATAACTAATTCATGAGCCCATATTGCCTAATTCTGTTTATCCTGCTCTGAAATCTTCCTGAGAAAAAGTAATTGGATTTAAGGGGTATTATGTGCTCTGAAGCTTTGCTGTTGACTGAGAATAGAAAACTGTGGGAAATGTGATGACTCAGAATGCTCACTTCAGTTTATATTGGCTCAATTTTACTTTAATCAATACAACTCTCTCAGAGATACTTTTGCCTATACCATTTTACAAAACATGACATCCTGCAAATAAACCTCTGAGGGAAAATAAAATAGGAGACATGAACACTTCTCTTGAACAATACTTTTAATGCTTTCTTCTCACTGTCACTGATATTCAATTTACTTCACAGATTACTTCACAGATTTATGCACTGAACTCATTAGTTCTGAGTTCAGTTTCATTATGATACCAACCTGAGGCTCCAGTTATAGCTAAAAACAAATGGGAAATAAAATGTTGTTTATAACCACTACTTAAAATGCCCTTTAAGTAGTACTGGAGGAACTCTTTCTATTGATCGGTCTACCTTAAGGAGCTGTAAAATTCCCCAGACGGTTGTCAAAGGGGTCAGAATTGTATTGGGAGGGCAGAGAGAAAGAGAGAAAGAGACACAATATAATTGAGTAGAAGTAAAATAAAACAGGAAACCATAGAGAAGATGTTTATACAGTATGTAGAAAAAATTCCGATCTAGAATATAACACACTGATCAGTGACACCATTGAGAAGTGGTTTAAATGGATCTCCGTTAAAGTATTGCTAAAGCCTTTCAAATTATATCATATAAATTATATTGAAAAGCTATCTAGTTAGAAAGCTATAGATGTCACATTCCTTAGACCTATAATAGAGATTACATTTATAACCACCATAGACACAAGGGAATTGTGCCTAATTAAATACAAATATGGAGAAATTGGCTGTTTTCCACTCATTTTACAGTCAGTGTGCATATAACTGAGATGGAATCCAGCACGGAGTGGAAGAATATCCTTTAATCCCTAGATCACCTAATTTACAGCCTACTAATAATCAGTGCAAAGTACCAGGCCTTAGTGCACTTACAGAATTTTTCTGACCATAAAGCTATCATTTAAGAGTAAACTGCTGGGACAAGAAATAGAATAAGTGCTAACAGCAGCTAAGGGGAGATTATTGGGTTTTCAGTGTGCAATTATAGTGATTAGATATAAAGGATATTATTCACTAGACAGGCTGACACGATATACCTCTTAAAACAGTGACTTTTGAGTTGCCAAAGATGTCTGGACAGGAAAGGAGAGAGAAAATGGAATATAAATTATATATTGAGATATTGTTGTATTTTGCAAACACAAATTTGGCCCATATTTAGGACGTATGCCTCTACCAGTATACAGTATGCTGATACAAAATGCCGCGGCTGAGAGAACAATGGTTCTATCTGTCATGCTGAAGTGTGGCTTTTGGCCAGCGAGCCAACCTCTTTAATCATCTACTGTGGGTTCTGTTTTGTATCCCGTTTACACTAAACTGCAAACTCAAAAGTGCAAGGAGTGGGATGCAAAATGGTTGCCACACACATTGTATAGGTTGTAATTGTAAGTAGAAAATATTAGGGGATACCAGTTGTACTGTGCAGTTTTCATGGGGCTTAAAAGATTAAATGTCTTCTGTCCTTTCATTAAGAGAAGCTACAGTACAGCTTTTCTTTCTCTTACTCCTATGACTGGGGTGGTTTCATGAGGTGTACTCCATAAGATAGCAAAGCCTTTGAAACATATTCACATTTTCACACTGGTTGCAGCTACTTTCTAGTCTATTCTGGGAAAATGCAGGTGAAAATGCAGGTATATAGTCCACACAACTTTCTATGAAAGCAAGGGCTGTGTAAGGTACGTTCCTCCATCAAACAGCATCTTACTTAATATGGATTTAGATTTGTCATTGACCAGATGGAGTGAGATTGTCCTGAACCTGCCACCATGTCCCCTGATCTGCTTAGCGGCGATCACAGAGCAGAACCCATTTTCTCATCTCGACATCAGCGGTGCTCTGCATTATTAAAGTAGAATGAGAGTCCAAACACACACGGCTACTTTACGGCCGCGACGCTGTGAGAAAATGATTCATTGAATGCCTCCAGCAATTCTAATGAGCCTGGGGACAAATTTAGATGTATGCTTAGCGGAAAACAAGCAAACACGGCATAAACCCTCTTTAAGCTGCTCATATCTGAGTCAACGCCGCTGCATGGGAATAGTTTGGGCGATCAATTTCCCCTCTTCTTGCCCGTGATGTGAAAAACAGCCCTTCAACTTTCACTGATAAGGACTCCACTAGCAGCTGTGGATTTGTTTTTTTTCTCTCCCTCACACACACAAGTGCTCCAGCCGTTCTTAGAACAGTTAGGAGTAATTATTTTTTAGACAGAGCAAATTACTAAAACAACTCACGTAAAGACAGATTTCCTGCAATAGAATAAGATGCTGAGAGGCCTGTGTGCACTATTGTATTGTGTGTATTATTTTGCAGTGCCAAACGGATCACACAGACACTGCTGTATTGATTGACCAAGTGCAATCCAAGTAGAAAAGCCAATACAAGTGTTATTGAATCTAAAAGAGAAAACGAAATGGCAAGGGACTGGCTTCTCCAAGTTTTGTATTTCAAAATTGCCAAAGCAGAAGAAAGAGTGCATAATCACTGTGTATCAATGAACCGCATTAATATTAATTAATATACTATATTATTACTGATATCCATAAATGGTATTAAGAACACGGAGACTGGAAAACTGGAAACCATTGTTCCAACCGTAGAACTGCAGATTTGTATTCTGACGTCTGCACACAATTCTGTAAATGTGTGAAATCCCAGCCCTGTATCAATCTATAGCAGGACCAAGGATGATTTTAACAGGATATACGCCTACAGAACATTTCAGGGACTTCAGTACTGTATATAATGGTATCACTAAGCTACAGCAGACCCCCGACCGTGATAAACCCATCTCGGAGGGAGATGTGTGCTCACCCTCAAAGGTATCTGTAAATAGACAGATCTAATATGGGCCATTAAGACATTGAAAAGTCAGGTACCGTTCTTTACCAAAACACAATTCATTTCCTTAAAGCAAAGCTAATAAAAAATGTATTGCACTACAGTATATTATTAACAAAGCTAACAAAATCTTCTAGAATTCTTCTTCTCGGTACAAACACTAATGTTGCCAGTGTCTGCCTGTATGACACAATGTCATACAGACAGACAGACTAATAGCCAAACAAAAAGTCAGATGTAAAGAGAAGACTTTGTAGAGACCTCATAAACAGCCACAGTCTAGCTAAATCACCTCGGGGCTAATAGAAAGAAGACTCCAACAATAGCTTGTAGATACACCTTACGTGGATTCATCTATCAGACATACAGTAAACAGCCGCGGCAGCTATATTGAATGGATAATGGAAAACATCATGCTCGCCTGTCAGCATGTAAAATGTTAGTGGGGAAGAGAGCATAATTTCTGTTAACAAAGATTACAGGAAATATGAGTGTTGTCTTTATAGTGTTTAGCTCACAGATGGAGAGAAAGGCCGAGATTCCACACTGCTTTTGTATCTGCTAGATGCGACAGGAAGTCGGGTCTCAATGTATTAACAGCATTGGGAATCGGCTAAGATAAGGCGTTTTCTTACAAATTTCTTCTGGCAACAATATATATTTTTCCCTCTGACAATCTGGAAAGGTGTTGTGAGCAGATTCGATCTGCAAATATTAATTTGTTCCTGAGTGATAAAGCAGTTTGAGGTTGGAATGAGATGATTTGGTCTGGAAACGTCTGTTTTTCTCACTGCCACTTCAGAAATGGTACAGTTCCCTTTGGCTGCCCATATGTTTTAGCACCTTTCGTTTGTATAATGTATTACAAATTACAAATTATACATTTACGAATAGACATCTATTTGTATAAATCATAGCACATGTATTTAAATGCAAACTTACAAGTCACAAGTAAGGAATTTTGTGTTTGTGGATAGCAAAACGCATTTGTAAATTGTGGAATATTTGTGGATCATGGTACAGATCAGAGACATTTCTCTTTCCATATGTGTGCCATTAGCTTGGGTTCCATTGCCAGGAATGTAGACTGCCAGTGTGTCCCGTTTACAGTGGATGGAGAACTTGAACACCTTGAACACCTGAAAATGTTGTGACCTCACTTCTACTTTGCCTACATTGAATTCTTCTTTTCACTCTTTTCTATTATTCAAATGACTTCCTAAAACCTGTCTTTATAGATCTGCATGTTTTTAAGCATTTATTTACTTCTTATTTATATCTTCCTGTTAATACTATTAAAACTAATGCAATTAGGATGGGACTTGATTAATAGTTCGATCAAATACTAATATCTCAGGATTTTTGATTGGACAATATTCTCTACTTGCACCACTGCTCTATTTTAGGTCTAAAATGTCTAAAATCTTTACTAAAGCATCTGCAGGTATCATTACAAGGAATTTCTGCCCAAACGGACAGAAGGCAGCCGTACGCTTTGTGTGTAATTTCAAGTGTGTGATGAAGTCTTTCTATCGCTGCATGGGCGCTCTTTGCTGACACTCCCTGTCTGTTGGACGTCAATGTATTGAGTTTGCTAACCCAGATACTGTAGCATGCACCATTAAACTAATTGTCTGGGAAGTGGTGGGGAACACTCAAAGGACATACAGCAGCAAATCATAATGCACGTGTGCATGCATGTGCACACACACATCACACACGCTGCAAGGCAATCTCCCAGTCGTGCCCATATGCGCACATGACAAACACACACACACACATACAGGGCCCTATCTTACATGTCTTTTAAGTGTCTTTGCTAGTTTCAGACCAACGCAGTTGTCATTTTCCCATCCAGCGCCTACGCTGTTTAAATAGCAAATGTACTTGTGCCAATCTGAGTGCCCATGGGCGTGTTGGTCTTAAAATGAGGTGTGGTCAGGCATATTGTTGGCACAATTGACCAAGTGATTGTGCAATTGACCAACAAAAACCTGGTCTGAAGGCAATGGGGCAGTATTTTACTGTTGTTTTAAGGGCACATTATACAACGCACATACACTCTGCTTGTTACACACACAGGGACGCGTAGCAGTGCACAAACATTTAAGAGATAAAAAATTAAGATTACAATGTGAAGGATTATTGTGTACATCAAGATATTTTATCCTGCTGGAATCATGCTGTTGCCATAGATGGTCGGATTGTGTGCGAAGTGAGATCAGTTTCTTCTGTAGAGAAGCATTCTTTCTCGGCAAATGCAACAATATAATTGCAGTCCGCAAAGGTGCAAGCTCATTTGGTTTTTAAAGGGAATGGGCGATGAAACTATGATTGGTTTATTGCAGATTACGCCCAGAACACACCCATGATTAATTAAGAGACTAATTACAACCCTTTTCAACCCTGCGCCTGTTTAACAAAAAAAAACAACTGAAAAATAGTATATCCATTTGTGGCTAGGTATTTAAACAAATATTGCCTCATGTCTAACTAGTATGTTTCAATTTGTTTACAAGCATACCTATAATGAAAATAGAGAACAATAAGAGTCTGATTCACATTGTAAAATTATGGAATTTTTTTTTGCTGTAACAACCGTAGCCACTGCCCACCCCCGGTCGAGCTCGCCAGTGTATTAAACGGCGTCCGTCCACACAGCCAGCGCACCCCAGCAGAAACACAGCTGTTCCCAATCCCCTCATCGACCCCCTGCTGGTGGCTATATAAGCGGGAGGGTGGATGAGTTTAATTGTCAGTGATTGTTTTGTGTTTGGCCGCTACTCCACACCAGTTTTATCTCCACTTTATTAAATACGCTACAAGCGTGCATACCGCTTTCTCACCGCTACCCAAGCCTCAGTGTGTCTCCTTCGCGCTCTGCACTCAGATAGACGCATCCATCACAGTTGTAGGGAAAGGTTGTTTCGAATGTACGCCTTTTATGACATAAAAAAAAGTATAGAATATACGTTTTAACCTTCACGCTGCGTTTATTTTATGTGTATCCTACGCTCACTTAATTTTTCAGCAAATGGTCCGACATACTTAATGCCACCGCTGAAGGACACAAAATATCACTTAACTTAACAAGGAGATGGCATTTATAATTCGGAGTAACCACCTATCACCAGTTAAAGTGGTTTGAAACATACTGTAGCCTATATGTTTCCTATCGTTTCATTACCAGCTTTGGACACTAAAAAACTTCCAATAAACTAAACATCTTCTAGATCTGTGAAATGATATAGGAATTTACTTTGTTTGCAGATAATTAACAATTAGAAGTTTTGTGGCTTGACACAGTTCATAGATTTAATAAATCTCCAGTGAGCCGGCATCCTCAATACTCTAATTACAGTTCCGCAGGGTCACTTAAGCAACAATTTACTTGAAGGGCCGCTCATGAGCTATAATACGCAGATAATCACATTATAGGTGTATCGTATCATTTGCAGGATATAATGTGCTTGATGCAGCCGGTCGTGTCAGCCAGCAATCTGATTAAGGTTGTATTCCTAACGTGGATAATTCTTACAAATTTTCACAGGTTAGCATCAGATCCATCATATTTCACCTGTTTTACATTTTTAATCAATGCGCTGTAGTTAGCAACCATTATAATTTAAACCTTGATGATGTTGTAGAGTACACAAAATAGTGTTGCAACGCACATTACTCGCATTGCCATATGGTATAGCAATACATAGTGAAATACTTATGCTATACAATTATGCAGAGGTTAAAGTAATTGTACTAAACTGATAAGGTCAGTTTAGTTTCATTAAGCTGTAACTATAAATGTCAACAGCAGACATGAACGGCTTTGTAATAAGTAATACCTTCAATGCATGTACGTATTCTCATAAACATAAACAAACATGTTCACTGTTCAAGGTAAGGTCAGAGGCTCTTCTACTGTTTTATACAGGCCAGCGTTTTTATGTCAATATCGCCACCCTTTGTCGGTATCCAGCCCCATAGTGTTGGTCATATTGACAAATCCTCAAGAGGCCAAGATTATCACGTTTGTAGGGTGGTCAAGACACATTTATAATCTTGTTCCTGTAATTCTGTCTTCCTTCCAGTCACTTGCGATACGATAATACAAACCATTACCATGTTGCTCTGCGGTCTCCACGATCAATAGCATCTCCCGAGGGGCTCCTTATCAATAGTGCCCTAAACCCCTTGTGCAACCCAAGCTAATGCTTGGAGGAGAAACCAGTGCTTCTGCTGAGGACATGGTTAATTGCAGACCCACCCCTAAAGATCATTAAATGATGGTTCTCCAGAATCTCTGTGGCTGCGAGCTAGCTGTGTGACACAGGGTAGTGGGATAGCACATGCCCGGTGCTTTATGTGTTTCAGAACTAATTATTTGTCCATGCAAACACAACAAACGTAAGACAGATGTATGATGCGGTGTTTTTTTTACGATACTTCCTCTGCCCTACAAAAAAAGCCACTACTGTTCCCGTACCCAGCACTGCAATTACAATCGCTCTCCGGGGGTTTTACCGAGAAGTGCAGGAGTGCTAACTAAATGGTTTTCGGTAGAACTCCCATTGGGGGAGGGGAAACGATCATTTAGAAATCGCTCTCAATAGTTCTCAATCTGTGATGGAAGATACAGCCTTCACATAGATAGATGTCTGTGTGCGTCCGCATTCCGTCCACGCCAGGACGTAGTCGCGTGCATGTACGGACAAAAGAAAAGAGCACGCGCAACGCGTACAGCCTTATTAAAGGCCCGCTAGGCCCGCAGTGCGTCTGTCACGGACGGGGGAGCCTGAACACGTTTCAATGGGCGGACTATGAGGCGCTAATGTGCTCTTTTAAACGGCGGCGCGCTGCCGTTGATGATTGTTGGAAAGGAGAAGCAAGCCTTCAGTCACGCTCCCGTCTCCCAGTGCAGTGCCAGGAGAGCCTCACTGTTTTTGGAATGGATATATTAGAGAGGGGGCCTGTCCCCACCGGCATCTCTGATGGATCTCGCACAGATTAATCCGCAACGTGAAAAGGCCTTAAGTTGCTCATTTTATTGATTCACCGAAATACTCACGTAAGGAATTCCAATTTGCTTCTTGTGGTTGACGAGATTCAATTTGCGCGGTTTTAATGAGGTCCAAATAGAAGTAAACACTCCCCCTCTTCATTCCATTCCTCGTTTGTTGTTGTTGTTTTTTTTAAATTGAAAATGGTCCATGGTTGTGATCTTCTTTGTACTGTTATGCATATTGCCGCCAGTCAATCATGCAACACAGGTTGATACTGTTATTGTTGAGTGACAATACACAGATGTTGCCTGCATGCCTGGCGGAGGAATGAGAAGATGGCCTCACAATTGGCCTTGATTAAGCACCTATCAGAGGCAATATGCCACGAACGAAGAACACATTTCTGAGGTGACCAGGCAATAGCATTTTGCCCGTCCACACCCAGTCTCCATGGCAATGACGCTAAAAGTACAGTATTTCGTCATGGTGGAGTGGCATGGCCTCGCGCGCACACACCTAAAACAAATAGACAGATCACACCAAAGACTGTGCCCTGTTTTTCTGTGTCATGACCCAAAACATTTTGCCGCCCTGCTTCTAGCGAGGTTTCCAAATGACAAGAGTTGAGCTAAGTATGAATAATGAGCCCATGTGCGTCTCGGGGGGAGGTGGCTACATTTCTCATTTTGGTCAGAAGCTAAAAAAGGTTTTAGAGCTTTTGAATTATGCAGTAGACATTATGCCACCTTGTTTATCAAAACCCCTTGGATATGAAGGTTATTTGGAAGTAGGAAGCACACAGCACAATAAATTAAGCAGTGGGCAGAATATTGCCCAGCCCTATAGGATGATAGTGAGGAGAACACACAGTATATGGCCTGGCACAAAAAAAACAACTAGAATAAATACAAACACTGATTGTCTGGGCAAAGTTGACTGTGACAACAAAATTAGATGTACACACCTGGTAACTGGCCTATTTCACCTTCTGTAGAAAGTGTGAATCTGACATTGTCTGGGCCCTTAGGAATCAACTACAGTACCTGCTGTATTATCCATGCTTTAAAGTTACATTTCTTGATGAAGTGTCCCCCAGATCACAACTCCCCACCAAAGTGTGGGTGGCTGTAGTGGGAGGGGTAGAAAACAGGAAAGGTGTGCTCTCTGAATAGTAAGTGATATTACAACAATTTTCGTCTGCGGTGTGAAGAGGCTACTCCAAACAAATTCGATTTTAAACCACCAAACATTTCCATAAAATTGTGTGGAAATATGACTGACAAGTGAACTTCCTCCACCTGCATGAAGAAATTACCATGCGGACTATGCCTACATAGAGTACTCTATGAATCCTACGCCAGCAACAGAATGCCCAGATCAGTCAACTTTAAAACCTGCCAGCGCTTTTATTATTGCATTATTACGGAATGCGGACGCACAGGTTCTGGATTAGGGTTCAGATTCAGACCATCAGCTATATGAGTGAATATGACCGTAAACACATGCTGCGGTAATGAGAGAGAGAGGAGAGGGAAACAGCGGCTATGTTTTTTACATTTTCTGCATTAATTGCAGGTCTGAAGCGCCAGGTTCTATCCACCTGTAAGATACAAATATACAAGTACTACAGGATTTGTTGGAGGCCAAAGAGCCTTGACGTCATCTTAGATGTTTTGTGTATGAAATATTGTAACTCCGTCAATTGAAATAGGCTCTAACTCTAATGGCAAGGCAGGTGCAGGTAATTTCCACAGCAGCAGTGTTTAGTCTCCCTGCATATGTTAAAACATGCACATCTTTATTCTTTTTGCTCAAAATATAGGCTGTTATTCTCTTCAAAACTGAACATTATGATTATTAATAACCCAATAGGGAAGTAATTCATAATTTCTGAACTTCTGATAAACTGTTATGTCAGGGGGATGATAACGTTGTAATGCTAAGAATGTGGCCTCACATTCTCAGCCAAAAGTAATATTGACCTGCAATAGCATGTGTTTGACAACTAAAGCGCTGTTCTTCCCAAATGCACTATTTTACACGATATACTGTACAACACATTACTAAAATGTCAAGATTTGGATATTACATGGCCAAATACACCATGTACTCTCTGCACCATGGACATTTTCCCTTCATTTAAGATGATTTACTCCTGGGCACCAATTACTTATCTTGCGAAATGGCCTTAAAGCGGGTGGCATGTCCCATGGCGACATAAATGTGACATAATTGCCCCAGGCTCATTTAACTTAACAGGAGACCTGTTATACATACAGAAGCCTAATTATGCAGTGACATTTTTTTTCAATAATATATTGTTTAAGTAGATTAATTTATTTCTGCCCATTATAAAATAGTTTCTTAGTGTCTTTCCTATACACACAGCACATTTTCCATTAATTCCCTGATTGAAGAAAAGCACTTATATATATATAAGCAGTCGGTCACGATCAATACCAGTGCTATGTTGTGATATGACACTGTAACTGTACAACTTGTCTGTTGACTATGTTACACTTACAAAGGGAATATTCAATATTTACACTGTGGCCAATCCATTAACCCGTCAAGCCTCTGAAAGTCAGTAAGTGGTTGCGCCAGTGCAATAAACATGAAAGATTAAGTTAAAAAAAATAATGTTTTTTATTTATTATTATTAAAATTATTATTTTATAGTTTCATGAATGTGTTTGTCTTGGTGAACTAGGTTAGATTTGTCAGATGGCAGCCTAGACTGCATTTAGTGTGCTGTGCCCACAATAGTGTCAATTGCCATGGCAGCAATTAAGTCATGTATGTAAAAGTATTGGATCCAGGATTGGAGTTCTCAGCACAATGTCCATTTATAGATAGGCTTTGTCCTTGACCACTGTCCTAGGACACGAGATGGGCCGTAAAAGGGTCTGGCTGCTGTGTTTATTGGCAAAATGCTCTTATGTATAGATTCTTCTATAAATGCGATGCTCCACAGCGAAAGCTGATTTTGCTCATTAATGGCGTTACTGGTAACTGGTAGCAGTGTTCAACAGCTGGAAACATTTGCTACGTATCATTAACAAATTCTGGGGCTTAGCAATGTGGACAGCGCTGTTTGTCTACCGGCTAAATTGAAAGTATTATGTGCAATTCAAACATTAGAACCTAGGCTTTTAAAGCTGTCGAATTAGTTGTCGACCATTGGACTTGCCTCTCTTACATATTCAGCAATCAGCACAAGTGCGTTTAGAAACAAGCCCTTTAAATTTGAAACATCCAAACCGTTGGAGTAGAGCATTTCAGTATTCATAGCCAATCCAAAAGGTAAATAAGCATAACAACTAAATAATATAGCAATTCACAAAGTACACTTGGAGAAAATAAAAATGAACCATTAAATAAACCTATTCAAATTATTGGTGGCTGCAATATGTCAAATTAAATATCCACACACTTATTTATGGTTAGGTATAATTTGAACCTGTATACTCACTGATTTATTATGCCGGGCCCATAAAAGCAAACTTTAAGACCTCGTCATACCACCATTCAGCTTGTTGGCTCTAGTGACAGTCCCGTTTCAGAATTATGCTGTGGCTTGTTAGTGTATTCGGTCAAAGGGATTCATATCTATGTAATGATAGGAATGTGCCTTGTATCTACCATTGGGATCCTTCTATCTGCATGGCTGGCCCATTAGCCTACATGGCTAAACTGGCAGGCAATTTGATGTCCCCACTGGGGTCTCAGTGCTGGCTCAGCCATCAACCAGTTGGTGGTGCACACAATATTAGCTCTTATTCAAGTATGCTGGATGATTCTGCTAATGGTGGACTGACTGACCTGAGCATTCCCATGGTGCTTTTAGATCCCTGACATTGATTATGTATTTTGGTAGCCATGGTTCTCATATTTGCCAATTTATACACTTGTTTATCGGGGGAGGCAGATAATTTAGTTCTACCATTTGTTATATGTATATTTTTTATATATATTTTTGTTTTGGTAAACTGTCTTGTCTAGTGTACTTAGTTGTGTTGAATGGTGTCTTGTGATGCATGTTATACTTTGTGTTGTGACTTTTGGGTATTAGCACCTTGGTATGTGGAAAAATGACAATAAACACAACTTGAACTTGAACGTAGGTCTGACTAGCATGTTTAGTGGCAAACTATTTGCCTATGTAAATTTGTCTCTATACATGTAATGAGGCATTATAACTCAGCAGTGTCAGCGGCTGGAAGCACTCACTTCTGTGGTTGTGGTTGCTGCTGTTTATCTGCTGGCAAAAATGTAAAGTATTATGTGCAATTCAAACATTATGTGGTTATCAAGCTTTTGAATTTAGATGTTAAACATTACACCTACTTGTTTTGCATATTGTTAAAATCATCTCACACTCATTTATTTATGAGGTTTATCTGTGGTTAGGTATAATTACAACTATACCGTACTTACAAACTTATAATGGTGGGCCTGCAGATTCTAGGGTACCATCATTAAAGGCACACTGGTGGAATTCTTCTTGTGGTTGAAACTAGCATTATATGTCGTTTTGGTTTGAAACTCAGAGGTGCTGAGTTGTTCTTACACGCTACAACCTCCTCTACCCCTCCCCCTACATCCGCATGGGTTTTGGCTACGCTTGCAGCTTTTGGAACTTGTAACTGGTCCATTAGCCTACATGGCTAAGTTGGCAAACATCTGATGGCTCGCAAGAGGCTCCATTTTAGACCAAATGATGGCTTATACAATAGGCCTATTAGCTTTTGCTCAATGGTGGATAATTCTGCTAATGGCTGATTGACAGAGCTGAGTGTTCCCATTGTGTTTTTCAAATCCTGGCAGCATTGATTATGTTCAATATCAGCTTCTGAAGAGCGCTGGGATAATGTGTGTTTGATGACCATAGCTGTTATTTGGCAGTTTATACACTGGTTTATGGGGGGAACAAACTGAGAAGTTGGTTTTACCATTGTGTATGGAAATTTCCTTACTGATGAAATTGTGAGCATAACTCATTGAGACAAGTTCCTAGTTTATATTTTAAATACTCTTAAATGTATCTTCCGTTGTATCATATTATGTTGTGAAATGCTTTACTTTGTTATACTGTATCTTTGTTATATCTTCAGGATTCATAGCTTAGGAATTGTGTGAGTCGAAAGGAACTCTACAGTTTCTTTGTGCTAGGATGAAACAGTAGTTTATCACTGCCATTTGTACCTGTGCTATTTCCTCCCTATTTGTTCTGAGAGGTTCTACTTTTACTTAATGGAGATTTGATGATGAAAATAAAGAAGGAAATAAATCAGTCTAGCATGCATGTGAGATAAAATGTGATACTTTCAAGACTTTTAAATTTCACTGCTTAGATATTAGACATTTTTTATGTAATTACAAAGTTCCTACTTACAGATAGCATCAAGCACATACAAATTATACAGTACATGTACAGTACAGCATATACAACCTGACATCAGAGACATCAATTGTAGCACGTCCTACAGTATACTAGCGCTGTCTAAGTTCCCCCAGTCCCAACACCGTTTTTCCTTTTTTAAAAAATACATTTTCCCATTAGAATATCAGCTGAATCCCAACTGTTTGTGTTCTGGGCCTCTTTTGAAGGGATTATACCAGTTAGCAACTAATAACAGAGATGTTGCAGCATGCGTACAGGGGCTTTGCGAGCAGCATGCTTAATTATCTGCCTGGGCGGTGGAGAAAACGCAAGAGGGAAAGAAAAGAGAGAGAGAGAGGAAGAGAGGAAAAGAGCAAAGGGAGAAGGAAAAGGGGGGAGAGAAGAGAGGCAATGGCCGAGAGAGGGATAATTAGGCAGCGAGGAAGGGGAGGGAGGGAGATGGAGGGAGTGTGGAACAAAGAAGAAAGGAAGAGAAATAAGGGGGAAGAGAAGCCATGTTAAAGTAGGGTATACACATGGGGGATTTATGGGGCAGTGTGACTAATGAAATTCTATTATTTCTATCTGTGTGGTGTTCTGGTTTGAGCTGTATCTACTGCCAGTAACATTTTACGGTAGGCTAGTTTGCAGTATAATCCAAAACGTATAGGCCTACATCAGTTACTGAAACGACAAGCACATACATTACGTGCGTAACATACGGAGATGACTAATGATGGATTTCATGTTCCTTTAAGCAGGTAGGATGTGATACATCGCATTTTTAGAACTGTCACCAGTCGGTCATTATTAATAGTTCTTAAAGTTGAATATCATGAGCTCAGTTCATCATTATCTCAACCGTTATTTACAACTGAATTCCGTGTACGTTTGGGGTGAAGTTATTCGCAGGGCAGAGATTTTCCAGGACATTTAATGGGCGAAGTTATTCGCAGGGCAGATTTTCCAGGACATTTAATGGCATTACAACCTTCTCCACACTGTGTCATAACCACCTGGGTCCTAACACCTTTATCAAATGCTTTTTTTTCCAAACATGAAACAGCTGGGTAAAATATCACTTTTAGAAGACAATGCTGACAAGCCGTTGTTTTCTTAATTATCAGCTAGTAAGGATGTTAACAGAGGTATTGATGGGCCTTAATTGACCAGATGGCTGTTTGTTTGTCTAGCTGGAGATAAGCCAAGGAAATTGGTGATAAGACACGCGTGAACATACACTTCTAGCTTCCAACTACAGTGCTACAGAATGTGTCAACATGCACGTTAATCCATCACTAACCGCTTGTGTGTATGTATGTGTGCGTATGTACGTGGCCCTTTTCAGAGATTGGTGCAATCTGGTTGTTCAAATGCTACACACTGAGTCTGGGAAAAAAGTCTATTTTGTTTTTCTTATGTCAGATGCCTATTTGCACCCCTTTAATTGTCTTTAGATGATTCATTTGGTCATGATTTTTAACTATATTCTTGCAGTCTTTTTTCTGTCTTTGAGGATTGTTGATTGAAACTTGTTTATTTACCTCCCATCCAAGAAAGGAGTTACCTGTGGCAGGTGTAGCTGAAGTCGACATGAAGAGAAGAAATGTTATAAAAATGCCTCGTAAATTATTGGCATTTGGGACTTGAGGAAGGCGTTTCACCTTATCCTACTTTACTTGCGTTTATTTGCGTATTTGCTCTGTCAGTAACCTACTTAGGTGTATTTCCCTTGTCCAAAACATTGTAAATGCCTATTGAGATGAAGTAGTGTGGAGTTAGCTAGAGACATTGGGTTTTATGCGAAAAATGGGTTTTAGGTTTTCTTCTGCATTAGTAACCTGTGTCTTTGCCTTTTGTTTAATAGTATTGTGTTTCATAGTACTCCCTGTTCAAAAACATAGGACAGCTTTCTTTTTAGTGGGTGGAATAGGTTAGCATAATTGGACACCGTGCTTTCCGTCAACCATGAATTTTAACAACCGTCCAAACATGGAGGTCTGTGAAATTTGAAAGTCATGTTCTACAACCCACAGAACAGCACAACATAGACCTTAATATTCTCCTGTCTTCTCTCAGTTCATCAATGTCTGGCTAAACGCATTATGTACATTTTTCTGTCTCAAGTGACTTGTGTTTCTCATTGGCTGAAACTATCTCTGGCCATCTTTCTCCATCTCCTGTCTTCTGTTGCCTTTCTAAAGCCCGTTGCACACTAAACATGAAGTGGACATGGACTCAATAGTTACGTGCTACTAGTGCCAATCACCTGCTGTTATGCAAATGAGTGACTGGAGTGATGCTGATGGGAGATTTGAAGTACAGGTGCAGTTGAGATGAGATGCCAATGCGCTTGTTGAGTGCTGGTGCGCGGGGCGAGTTTAGACAGGGCTACAATACACCTCCATGCAACACGACCAGCTGGCTTGGTGAGTATGTGTGGGGCATAAAAAACAAACAAAAAAAGTGTCTCATGTGAATACAAGGCCGGACAAACAGCGCCCGTTAGCGCTCCCTGTCCAGGCTTAAGTCCAGCTTTGTATTCTCTTTCCGGGCCCCATGCTCAAATTGGTGTGTGTATGTGTGTGC
>JAODLI010025141.1:0-21004 GCA_027575585.1 Percopsis omiscomaycus | reverse complement strand
TAACTGTAAGCATCCTTGAGCAAGATGCCTAACCCCTACCTGCTCCATGTAATAGCACCATGTAATTGTAAGTCGCTAAATGACCTCATTGTAATTGTAACACTCTGCGTTACTACCAAACACGCACCGCTCCTGTCTATAACACTCCTCCAGCCCGATGCCGCCTGCCCCAAGTTCCTGGTCTCTGTGCCGTCTCTCCTCCAACACAAGACCTCTACAGCATGGATCCGTCCTCTCCCTCATCTCTCCTTCTCAACGCAGGGTTTATATTTTCATTTGGGGGAAGAGACCAAAAGGTACCATTGGTTAATCAAGCTTTATTTTGACATTATGATGACAAGGAAAAGTGGACAGGGAAAACAATAGAATAGAAAAAGGGATTGGCATTGGCCATAGTAAAGTTATCCCAACCCCAACAGAAGTCAAGCATCGATACTGAATAGGTTTGTGTGCATTCAGTGTGTTAACAGTTTACATTTGCCAATAGTAGCTCCCTATTATCTGAGTGTGCTACAGCAAGTGGTACAGGTGGACATGTACACTGACGACGAGCCAAAACACAATGGCCACTTGCGGATTAAGCGAATTAAGTTGATTATCTCGTAATGGCGGTGCATGTCAAGGTCTGGGATATATTAGACGGTAAGCGAACAGTCGCTACTCGTAGTCAACGTGTTGGACGGGGGAGAAATGGGCAGGCGTAAAGACCGGAGCGACTCTGACAAGGGCCAAACCGACATGGCCATACGACTGGGTCGGAGCCCCCCCCCCCTAAACGGCGAGACTTGTGGGGTCTCCCGGTTAGCAGTGGTGAGTCGTACCTGCCCACAGCGGGCGGGGCAAAACACGAACCGGGCAAAAGGGCGTGGCCAGAGGCTCTTATCGATGCACGAGGGCCGCAAACCGACAGAAGGGCTACTGTGGCACAAGTCAAAACTTGAACGATAGTTACGGGAGGAATGTGTCCCAACACACAGTGCATCGCACCCTGCTGTGTACGGGGCTGCGTGGCCACAGACCACTCAGAGTGCCAATGCTAACCCACTATGCCCACCCAGGTTGTACAAACACTATTAACACCACAACCACGTGTGTGATTCATTTGAACATGCATAGTGGATGTAAAATACTTGACAAATAAAGGCTAAGGGTTCACATTGATTTTCTGGGTGAGAGGGACTGTACAGGATAGTCTAGTGGTCTGGGTGTTCGACTCCTAGCCGGAAGGGGTTGGAGACCCAGTGTTTGGCCTACCTGTAAGCATCCTTGAGCAAGATGCCTAACCCCTGCCTGCTTGTAGTACTCATTCCAAGTCGCTTTGGGCTAAAAAGCATCTGCTAAATGACTTGATTGTAGTTTTACTGCATAATAATATCTGTACAATGTACGTATGCATCCGTTTCTCCACCTGTTTCCTCGTCGTCCATCTCCTGACAGAGGGTTGAGGCTCCATCTGCTTCTACAGCGTTGTTATCCAACCATCGTCTCCCCAACATCTCTGCCCAGTACAGAACCTCATTGACCAGGGTCCGCTGTAAAATGTTGTTGTCACACAGGCTAGGGTAGGTGATTCTGTACAGCTTACGTGGAAACAAGCAAAAATCCAAATATGAGATGTCATGGTTCATTTTTGTACATTTATATGAGAGTCATTTAGCAGATGTTTCTATCCATAGTGATTTACAATGTACAGATTTATACATCTACAGCTGGGGCAGGTTAGTCTGGGTGTTGGACTCCCAGCCGGAAGCAGCGTGCTAACGCAGTGGGTCGTGGGTTCAATCCCCGGAGGGGGCATACCTGTAAGCATCCTTGAGCAAGATGCCTAACCCCTACCTGATCCATGTAAAAATGTACTAATTGTAAGTCGCTTTGGATAAAAGCGTCTGCTAAATGCTATAAATGTACAGCTCCAATGTCTTGAAGTTTTATAGACTTCAGTAGCAACAATGGTTTATCATACTGTGTTAAAAGCCCCAGATTATTTACAAAGGAAATCAAACGTTATACTTTTTTGCAAGTCAAAGTGATCTGCCGTATATGCCTAAAGGTTTATCACCGATCACAAAACATTTCAATACACCTACAAGTGTGTAAGAAAAAGTCTCATCTTCATCGGCTCTGGGCAGAACGCCAGCTAGTCCACGAAGTCGGGTGAAGATCCCTATTTGAGAGCAGAAACCCACACTGTCCTGGAGGCCCGACGGGGGCTGTCCCACCCCTGTGTACTCCACCTCATATCCGTAGGTCCCACAAGCCCTCTGAGCCCTGAGCGGAGAGAGTCATAAACGGCACTTATGTTGCCATGTTGGGATGCCATGTTGGGATTTAAGACCAGCAGAGATGGCATCTTCTATGTTACAACAAATAAAAGCCAGGTTGCCTTGATTTTATGAATATTGTAGCAATTAACAATTCCATTACCTGCATGAATTTACATGGTATTATATGACCACAATCACCAGGAATGGCTTATCTAGTCTGGTGTACAAGTACGCATCATCTAGTATGCAGTATAGATTGGTGAATTAGGACGGGGGTACAAATGGTACAGCCCCGTGTCTTGAAAGACATGGCGGGAATACGGCTACCTGCTTTTTACAGGTCTACTGAGATCCAACATGTCTCAGACACAACCTCAGGGGACACACCAGCATTGGAACTCAGCTCTGGTCCACTCAAACTTGTGGTCGTAGTGCCTGAAGCCTGCCATCCTGGGGAAAAGGGGGTTGAACTCAGAATTGGGGGTGCTGACTATGACGCAGAGCGGACTCATGTAGCCAAACACCACCTCAGAGAAGCGCTCCACGTCAGCGAGGTGGAGGTGCTCAATGCTGCAGAAAGACGCACAGAAAAAAAAACGAAGAAAATGAAAACACTCAAACGACTGCCGATCCACTTTATGCGCAGAAGGCTGCTGCTTACAGCTCTATGCTGGTAACCAGGTCAAATCCTCTGAGGCGGGGGTCCGTCCGTGTGACCGAGCCCTGGAACAGCTCAATGCTTAAGGGACTGTCACCTGGCTGCAGGTAGTCAGTTGGGATGGGTGCCAAAGCGTGCCTGAAAACAAAACACATAAGGCAAAGTCAACTGAACACTATAAATGCAGCAATACAAAATCTGAGAGATTAATGATTTTGGGAAGAAGTTGCGAGACGCACCATGTATATAAAAAGCATGTATACTTGGTACATATTTTGAACCACACATCTACAGCACCATTTATCTAACATAACACACACACATTCATAAATAGAACAGAGTATAAAGGAGGAGTGGATAAAGGCATCTGCTAAATTACAAACTAAATATTTGATTTCGGTAACTGAACTCCTAAGGAACCTAAGCAAATAGGCAATTCTGCGATTTCCCAACATTTCAGTTTGCTTTCAAAAATACATTTTCTTCTTGACGACAGCCTGGTCGATGTCTACTCCAGCCAGCAATTCAATGTCTCGGTGGAACTTCAGCTTTCTGAGAAGGGAGCAGTCATTGCAGCCCAAGTCCACCACCTGGTGAGTAGACATGACATGACAAGATTCCAATAGTAAATGGTGAGTACAAAGTTGTACCGTGTCTCACTAGAACCAAGAGAGATGCCACACCAGTGTGCACGGCTGCCCAGCAATGCAATGCACGAGAACTAAATAGCTACGTACATTCATATTCATATGTGGTCAAACAGGTCCAGCATTGTCAACGCATGCCCGTAATAGTGCCACCGTGTGGTCAGCTTGAATGTTCGCCCATATGCGAGTATCCCCGAGAGAAAGGCATTGTAATAGTATCATGTTGTGGTGTAGCCTAGTAGAGCTGTCGAGAGTAGCCTACATAAGAGAGAAACTAACTTGGGAACCACTGTTTTAGGTGACTTTTATTTTTATTTTTCTACAAAATGGCGGACTGTATGTCGGCTATATTATAAACATTTACTATGAATAGTGCATTTCAGACCCAGGTCCATCTGCAATTTTCTATCCATTCCACCCCTGAACGTGTCCAAGTTTAATGAACCTTCAACCTCCTTCGTTTGATTCAAAACAAATGTTTTTTGAGTTCCCATACTAGCAGACAGGCTGGGGATTACATTACCACAAATTAAATAGTAGGCTAAAGGCCTAAATTTGAGCAAGGAACTGGACAAACTCCTTTTACCGCGAAATGGACCGTAATGTAGCTCGTGTAATTAGCAAAACATTCCCACGCAGTCTAAGCAGATACTTTCAACTGTCTATTACCTTTTTGGGTTTATTCTTTCGGACAAAGTCGATTACAAACTGATGTCTCTGTTTGTGTAGCGAAGGGCTGAAGAACGACTCCATCCTTGTCACCTGAGCGAGTGTTGCTGACGGACTGAACAGAAAATTGGGCGTGGAGACTCAAGGTGACCTCTGACGTGAAGCCTCTTTTACAAATCTTTCGTTCTTTGTTGTGATATCTTTTGACAAAAGTACAAACAAAAATTATAATATTGCACAAAAAATAATAATACAACAAAAGAACCTGGGTTACATGTTATTTACAATTATTGTCAAGGCTGGAGGGGGGCCAAATGAAGCACAGCCCATGGGCCTCCTCTGACCAGCAGCCTTGGCTAAGGTTGATTTGTAATGTCTATAAAAATACAATTGCTAATAAGATGGGACCAGCAAATACTGAGCAGTGTGAGATAGCCAGCCATCTTGTTTAACATGGAACTTACGATTAAACTTAATAGGACACATGTCTGAGCTGGCTCTGTCATGTACGTGGCCCTGAAGTGCAAAACAAATCAATAATAGACCTTTTTCACAGTGACCCGGAAGTGCTACCGAAGAGGGGTACACTTTCTTCCTGTCCGGCCTAAATTAACAGTCCCGGTCCACTCAGGTTCAAGTTCATGTGGCTGATTAGACGTGTTCTCAGGTTTGGGAGGGTGCACACACTGCTTGTTCAGTCTGTTTTAGACTGACATTTTTGCATTGTAACTTCAACTAACGTACTTCAAACAGAGTCTAGCGTCCTGTCTGAATTCTAAGTACCTACTATTAGGTCATTTAGCAGACATGGTTATCCAAAGTGACTTGCAATTACATGGAGCAGGTAGGGGTTAGGCATCTTGCTCAAGGCTCAGGGATGCTTACAGGTAGGCCTAGACCAACTCTGGGGCTCGAACCCATGACCTTCTGGCTGGGAGTCAAACACCTAGACCTAGACCAGACAATCTGTCTGTGTACTATATAGTACGAATACTGCACAGTGCCTACTATTCAGTAGGCAGCAGAGGGGACAGCAGAGGGGACTCACTCCCCGGATACAGCACCAGTTGAAAATCTGGCTAGATGCAACGTATAGTATTAAATATTCGTGAAGCGCCTACATGCATTACAACGTAGTGTCCATGGACTGTGACATAGCCGTCTACTTGGTGATACATAATATGCACGTAGGGTTTTCGTAACAATAACGTTATCATTTGAAATTATGTGGCCATGATATGCATGTCATAATAATATATAGGCCTAGTCTGCGTACGGCATAGATTTGCACCTGTATACGTAAAAACAATGCGCCTGTAATTTACAGGTAAAAAAAAAAACGTCTTTATTAGTAAGCATGTGCATTTTGCGTGGACACGTGCTATTTTTACGACATTTTCCAGACGTTTTTGGCCCCATATGTATGCCATACAACTGCAGCGCCTGGCTCTGCCGCCTTGCTCTCTCATGAGAGTATCGTGGCTCGTGTCACCATGGTGAGTGGTGTGACGACCCAACGCGTCAGACAACATTTCTAACCGCGATGCTCTGCACTGAACCAGGCGGAGATCGGTGCTGCGTCCGCCTGGCAGAGCTGAAACATGCCCGATTTGAACGCAGCATTATCCGGCCCTGGTTATCGGCCTCAGGCTCTCCGCTCTGCTCCGGGAAGTCAACAATAAAAACACAAACTATTGAAATACACGTTTAATTTACAGGTAAATACACATACAGTCTGCGCTACAGCATTTCATACTTAAATATTAGTGACACACAATTGTCTGTAATAGATATTAACCTTTAACTCACAAACAACCTTTTAATTGACATGGATAAAATTTGTGGCTAGCAATATGAAATTAAAACAAATCATGCTAGTTTTCTTTCTGCCAGTCTTTTAGTGCACGTCTCTCTCTGTGACAAAACGGTCAACAACTATTAAAAAATTATGAACAGTAGGTCTACACTCCTCACAAATAGATATGTTCCTTGAAACAGGAACAATTTACCTTTTATAAAAAAAAAGTTAAATATTTAATACCAACAATTGCAATAGCAGCTGTCTTTTTTTTTACATATCGTACAGTACATTAATATGCATACACACAATGTAAACCAGCATCTTGTTTTTTTTGTACAGAAAGGAGAGTGACTGCGGTCGCCTCATCACATGAAAAACAAGGTGGCAGTGCACACAGGCGCGACAAATTAGTTTACTGGCTTCAGATGCTTTGTCAGACACAGAGTACAGTAAATGACCATAAAATATCTGTCACACGGAAGTCCATATCGACAACAAGAAAAGTCTGTCCAGCTCTCATTATGGATTCCAAAATTACACTTATGTCAATGATCAAATTATTACTGGCAATACATTTCACAGATAAAACATTAGCATACATTTTACAAGATGGATTCATTTATTTTCAATTAATCTAAATGCCAAGTTCTACTGAATGCAGAATTAATCGTTACGCATGTACCATGTATAGAACTTATGAGGAGTGGAAGTTATACTAATTTATTTGATTAAAATGGGGTTAATAAATAGTCATGGGAATTAAAAATGGAAGTTAAGTGCATTTATATATATATAAAAACAAATGGACAATTTTAATTAATTTACATGCATTTGATCAAATCAAAGGTCACTTTATTAAATTGCTGTAGGTTTGATTAATTAGGGGCTTGACTTTTTCCTTCAATGCAATTTATGTAACGCAGCATTTATCCTTTGCATCAAAGCTGTTTGGCTGAAGGGTGAAAGGTACAACAATTACTTCATAAATATAGGCCTACAGGTGACGCGATTTGATAATCTCAAAGGTGGTTTGATAAAAAACAGCACCTCCTAATTCATTGTCAGTTTTTATTACTTCTGCTCAATCCATTGCTCTTCTCTCCATTAGTCTACCTTAATGAAAGACTGGCCCGCAACGCACAAGCAGGTTTTGCACCATGGCGAGTGCACTTGGTGGGCACGGGCTCCCGAGGGAGACGCCGCGATTCCTCGACTCCCTGGAAACCCACCACTATGTTTGCCTCCTCCAAACGGCCTTGTATTCAATCTGTCTCAAAGGCATATAGAGTCAACGTGTTACGTCACGTTTCTCCCCTTCGCTGCGACAGGGGATTTTTGAAGGGGGGAGTAGAATTGTTCTCCCCTTACCCCCACCTCCCTCCCTCCCTCCCTCTTGTTTGCAATGTCACAGACCAATGCAATTGATTCTGATGACATCTTTTGGCCACTGGATGGTACCCTAGAAAGCACATGATTCAGGGAGGATTTTGTTGGGGGGGGGAATTTTTGCCAAATCAAATATAATTAAATGTACAATTGAAATATTTACAACAGATGCACTTTTATCAACTTCATTTTTAATCCACATGACTTTTTAAAATCAACCCCATTTGAAAGAAAATACATGGTTATAACTTCCACCCTCATATGAAACGTTTTCACATAGCCTTGATACTTGGCTGTCATATTCTACTCTCCCATAGATGGATGGAATACAGCTATAGTGTATACACCCTACTAAAGAGGCGTACAGTAGCCACAAGCAATGCGATCGCGTATTGGGGCCCGCATCAGTCAGGGGCCCGTGAGTGTGCACCCCCCTTACCGACGACCGATTAACTGGACCCTGTACAAACACCTCCCATGTAAAAACATTGACTAGACCCCGCCCATCTTGGGGCACTGGGGCCCTAGAGTTGCCTGGTTACGCCACTGCCCTACTATAATCCTGAAAATTAAATATTCAGTCCATAACTCAGGCCATAGCAAAACGTCAGGTGTCGTTCTTCGCTTTGGCCCGCATGACAGTGCAGAAACTGTAAACAGTTCGAGTTTAGACAGGTCTCCATGGCAACGGAACAAACTGAACCGTGCTCTAAACGGAGGCCGTCGCCGGATGACGGTTGAGTAGAGTACTCAAATACAGGTTCGTGAAGAAGCAATATAAAAATCAAACAAAACTAAAAAACTAAACAAAACAACAGTATAATTAACCTTGCACTTCAAACAGTACAAAAATAGAATTGTTCTGATATAATGGTCATTTAATAAATAGATTAAAATAGATAGATAGATAGATGGATAGAAGGACTTGATTGGAGAGCGGGCGGGTGTGCCCGCTACTACAGTTCATCTTTAGGGTTGATATTAAGGCCTTGGTTCCCCTGAGACTGGCTGTCTAATTCCTGGATGACTTCGTCTGCCTGTAATCGCTCCTGGAGGAAAAAATGAACTGATCAGAAACAGTTAAAATAAAAATAAAGTAAAATAAAATATATAAACAAAAAACAAAACAAA
The DNA here is from genome assembly GCA_027575585.1 of Percopsis omiscomaycus. Taxonomy (NCBI): domain Eukaryota; kingdom Metazoa; phylum Chordata; class Actinopteri; order Percopsiformes; family Percopsidae; genus Percopsis; species Percopsis omiscomaycus. The sequence continues at coordinate 12,448 of JAODLI010025141.1, read as the reverse complement.
ACAATCATCATCTTTTCTAATTGAACGATTTCTGGTCACTGTATTCAATTGAAGGTTAATCTGTTGATCAAACACAGGCCACATCCCCCTAGTTTAAAAACATACTGTACAATAAAACATTACACTATGAAAATATACAGTGTAATTTTTTTGGCATAACAATTTCTTGATGAAAAACGTGTTGTATGTATAAAAACAAAATGCTAGCACAGCATTATAATATTTTGAGTGAAAAACTGGAAGAAGTTTACCATTTCTCTAAAGAGCGGGTCCAGGGTGAACCATAGTGCCACCGCACACCGCTGCCCCCTAGTGACGGCTTTGACACCATGAGGGTTCTCCCCCCCTGAAGAAAAACCAACCATCCTGCCACACTTTGGCTTCACTGAGGCCTGGAGAGAGAGAAAGGTGCGTAATATAATACATTATATTATTATATACATATAGACGTAAATTAGTCTATAATTCTCTCCATAGTATTGTGATAGTACAGAAGGTGATCCAACCCAGCCTTACTTTGGTCATTGTGATTTGGAAAAAACTAATTTGTGTATTCATCTGTTGTATTATTTTTTCATGCCATGTATTTTTTTTTATGTCCTCCGACCAACAAATAATGCCAATCCAAAAAAATGTATTTTATTTTATTTATTTTTTAAATCGCAATCACCACAGAACTATATTCCATGGATGCTATGCTATGCTATGATATGTTTCACCAAAAGGTAATTCGCCCAAATGGAATTACACCTCTAACCATGCAGTTTCAAGTGCTCTAAAGTTAATTAATATCATCATGTGAAAATGGGCTTACCGTGACTGTTTTGGCATCCATCTCCGTAAATATAAACTCCCCGCCCTCAAAATCTCCATTCAAGTACAGCAGCGCGCTAAAATTATGAAAATAAGATCAGTTAGTATTCAGTAGTTCAGTTAAAAACAACCTGTTGACAATATAATGTCCGTGAAACATGGATTCTTATTCACTAATGTGTGTCATGCCCAAATGGCTGCATTGGTGTACAGAGATAAATACACAAGCAAAATGTATCCCACGGAAGTCAGTGGAGAAAGCCTTCAGCTTCCTGATAGAACATCAGTATAGACATCTTGAACATCTTGTAGTGTCGAGGGTTTTACAAAAGTTACACGTTTGATCTGTGGGCGCTTGTTGTAGCCTACAGGTACAGTACCAGTCAAAAGTTGGGACACACTTTCCCATCCACTTGAATGGGAAAGTGTGTAGGTCTAACCTGTAGTCTCTGTAAGTGTAGGCTGGCGGCTCCTTCCAGCACTCATTGGCCTCAGGGTCTAGCAGGCAGTTGTCAGCGTGTATGGGATGGCTGAGGTCATTCCTGTGGTCCTGTTGGCCTGCGAACACGTATTCCAGCTCAGTTTGCATGAAGTCAACGGTTCCTGTTGTCCACAGCCCATGTGTAGGCTTTTATCGGAAGTACATACGACTCCGGCTCATTTGACTGACTGACACACCGTCAAGCTGAATTAACACTTACAAAAATGTTTTTATACACAGACTTTTATTATAATAAAATTAATTTGCATTCCTTAAAAATTAAGTAGTTAAGTTTTCATTCAACCTCTGAACTTTAACACAAATGAGTCAGACAACTGAATCAAATTGTGTGTGTGCGTGTGCGAAACAGAGGGTGTGTTACTTACCTGTGATGGCGGTCCGACACACCAGGTGTGTGTAGGAGAAGTGCAGTGTGGAGTTGAGCATGAAATAAGACTCCATGATGCTTCTGGCTCTTTCACTGACTTCGTAGAACAGACGAGCGCTCCGCAGTGGCACTCTGCCCTCATAGCCATACTGCAGGCAGGAAGAAACATCAGATACAGTACTAACAGACACATAGAAAACACACATTATATTAAGATAGATATATCTATCTATACCATCTATCTCTATATACAGTATATCTATCTATCTATCTACAGATATCTAGATATCCATCTCTATATCTATAGATATCGTTTAAAACATTGCTTAGTTTACCTAAAGTAACAAAAATAAACATAATATACTTAATAAATAAATAAATCAAATGTCTGTACAGTTTTATTTATGATACATGTCCATTTTATGTCCATTTTGATGGTCTTTTGATGACCTGCGGGAAGCAATCAACCACGGTATGCGTGTTAGAAGCATGAGAACCAATACGTCTGGTTCATCGACTACACCTCAGCAGTGGCAGCGTGTGGGACAGCAGTGGAATGTCTGTTGGACTGATTCAGAGAAACGCTTGTACCTGCAGAGTTTTGAGAACAGTGGCTCCCTCAAAGCGTTCATTGGGTGTGTGCGGAGACATCTTCCCTCTGTATCCGTCTCCAGCTATGGTGACGGACTGGAGGGGGGGGGGCAATGCACAGTGACCGGTAAGACAGTGAGGACCCACAGTGTCATTAATGGCTAGTCAATCTGCCGGCAATTAGAGATATACAGTATGACACAACCCCTGGTTCACTCATTGGCAAGACGAAGCTAAACGTGAAACTACGGGGTTTTAAAAAGAGATGGTGTGACCACAGAGGAGGGTCTGATTCAGGGTCTGGTATTTACTTGTGACTCGACTTGATGTATGAAGAGAATTACGTGATACTTGCCTGGGACTTAATGTATGTTAATGTGTGCATTTACTGAAGTACTGTATTAAAAGGTGACTTGGTCATGCCTTGTGTCTGTGTGTGTGTCTGTGTGTGTGTGGGTTCCCTACATGGGCCAAGTGTTTGAGCTCCGAGCACTCGTCCTCAGAGATGACGTGGTCCAGCAATACCCTCTGAGTGCCATTCAAGGCCACCGAGTTCTGCACCAGTTGAACGGTGTCATACACCAGTGGACCACCTAGTCGCCCCAACAGATCAAGAATCAGAAGCAGAAAAAGATTTATTGCCAAGTTTTTTTTACACATACAAGGAATTTGTTTTGGTGTTGTTGGTGCACGCCAAACATTCTCTAAATATAAGAAAGATAAGAAAAACAAGTATTGAAAATATAAACAATATCAATATATATACACAGTATGTTTTAAAAGTAAAATAGAAGAGCAATACAGCTGAAGGTAAACATACTGGTCAGTATCACCCATTCCAACGCTAACAGCAATTAAAAGCAATTCTAATTTTACCTTAAAAAAACAAAACAAAAAAAAGAGTGATATCTTACCTTCTCTGAAGTGCTGTGGGGGGGCTACTGAGAAGTTCTTCTTCTCTGAAATGGGAACATACTCCATCCAGCCATCTGTACCAGAGGGAATCCTGGGAAAATCACGGAAGATGGGTTTTTAAGTAACCAAAACAACAACTGAATGCATAATTAATTCATTCATTGTAATTATAGACTCCTATAGACTATAAAAATAGAGCAGAGCATTGCAATACACAACCACCACTACATTATTTTGCCATAAACATTTGCCATAAACATATCTGTGGAGGATTTTTTATGTGCAGACTACTATTCTATTTTCCCATATGAGCTTTACCACCACTAAAATGTCATGTGTGATCATTCCTTTGTTTGACAAACATTTATAGCAAATATAAAAAAATATGAACACAACTAAAATACATTAGAAATCTATATTTAATATGTATAGGTCTGTGATAGTGTATCTGGTAAACCTTAAGTGACAGAGGAAGAGGCATTTGAAAACATGATGTTACCCGTTAGTATCTTCTCTTCCACCTGTGCTACTCCAGTATTGCTGCAAGACAACGTGAAGTGGCTTTAGGCGACACAATCTATTTGTCTACATTCACAAATTCTCTGATGATCAGTATATGAACGCACCATAAAGAACAGCCAGTTATGCTGTTTTGTTTTATTAATTAACTATTAATTTAACTGTCACTAAGTTTCCATTCGAAAGGCACAAACACTTTATGTAAATGGTATTATGAAACAATGAAAGCGTATACCCAGTAGATGGTGCTGTTAGCTAAGAACACGGTATCAGTGAAGAAGAACACAGTGTGCTGTGCCAGACACCTGTTGCTCTGATCTCAGCCAGGCAGGACAATATAAATATATTGTTTTTAAAAACTGCTCTGGACCCCTGACACCAAATCTTCACCAGCCGAATGACGCATCAAATATAATGGGACAAATGCTACCATGACAAGGACTTAGTTGAACACAGAAAGTTAGATATTATTTAACTCACCCCTTCAGTAAACTCCACCCCCATTGTTTCACTGCCAATGAGAAGCAGTTCCACTTCCTGCTTGTGACGTCTCAGGTACCAGGCAGCTTTCTGTCCAGACACACACACGGCAGAAGGTGAGGATGGACGCAGATTAACCCCCAACCCCAAGCCGGTTACGGTGGGGGGACACCCGACAGCAGCCCCAAACCTCTTATAACTGTGTGTGAATCCCAGAGTTGTACATTTGTCACCTAGTTCTAGTTAGGCTGGCTGGGTATTTCCACAAAATTAGCGTTAGCTTTTAAAATCCAATGAAATGCCCTCGGCAGAGGGAGTAGTAAGTACATACTGTAAAGTATGCGAGCGCTCTGGGGGCAAAGAATACACACTACCCCTTTAACTACACTCACTGGCCAGTCACTTATTGCTGCGAATGTGACGCTACACAAACGTTTCACCACAAGTCCTCAATACTGGAGTCGCTGGCAGGGAGACAGGAGCTCCACAAGGCTGCGTGAAGACATGATGGAGGGAAAGGAAAGGAGTCGTGTTTGGGCTGAGGACTTTACTGTAAACGGGCGAGACTGGAAAGATTCTTAAGGGAAACAAAAAAAAAAGTATGTAGGGTACGACCGAAAAATACTACACACCCTCAGTTTCTCTGCTTCTCTTACTCACACAGTCCCACTGGGAGTCTTGTTCAGTATAATGAACTCCAGGCTCTGTAGAAAGCAGATCCTCGTGTAGGAGGAACGTGAAACAAGGAAGTACCGGATGTTTCGCTCGCTTTTCCACTGGCAGATGCAGATCATGTGGTGGCCACTAGATGGCATGCATGAGCCTGAGCGCTGGACAATGAAGAAGTGAACAAGCATGATGCCTCTCCACCTGTCCTCTCATGGCACTACATATACTACTAATATACAATGCAGGACATAATGCTATATCATGCCAGACCGTGACACTGTATTTTATATTCTGGTCATTCCACTATACTAGTATACTAGCTATAACGCAACTGTGTAATTGCGGAGTGCAACTTTAACCTTCCAACCCCGCCTTCAACATTACACCCCCCCCCCCCACACACACACACACTGCAGCCTCTCCTGGTCCTAGGGGGGGTGCTGACCTCGCGGGGCGCGCCGGCATGTCCCAACACCTCCCTGTAGAACTCCACGTTGTCACTCATGAACTCTGTCCCCTCGTGGAAGAGCAGATAGGACAGGGCACACTGCAAGGCCTCCTCCAACCGCCCCACTGGGGGGGGGGGGGGGGGGGGGGGGGAAGAGAGACGAGAGACAGACAGACAGACATATGATATATGATATATATTGGAAACCCTCATGGAGGCTGGAGACTTTCCATTTGCACGCACGCACGCACGCACGCACGCACGCACGCACGCACGCACGCACTGCCTCTGTGTGATGTGTGTGGTCTTGACTGGCCTATAAATAAATATAAATAGCCAGGCTATTGAGAATCCCAGCCTGTCTTCATTTGTTCGTCCCGACCCAGAGACCCACGTGGATCTATTGGAGGCACATGCTCACGCAACCACAATCAGATCATCTCATAATGAGCCAACGGTCTTTAGTCAGCAGGCCTCTGTGTTGTTCCGTCAACACCCTCATCGGCAGAGAGGCTGGAGGCTTTCCGTGTATACACATAATGCACAATATTACTACCGTGGGACCGTGTCTGCTTCCTAGCAGGGCGTGGCGTCCTACCGACTGAGCTCTGCTCGTTAGAATAAGCCCATTTTCGTTAAGCGTGGGGTAAATAGATCTGTACGCTGAGGCCTGGGAAGTGTGCAATAACTTGGTGTTCTGCTTGTTGTTTTTTGTATTTTATTTAGTTTTAATCTTTTATTGGATGTGTCATGAGTGTGTATGTAGCCCACGTGTACGTCTTCATCAGCTGTTATTTGTATTTTCCGTGTGTTTATTGTCTGTAAGGGCAGCTACTACTATGCACTTTTAGGTCCATGACAATATATTCTATTCTATTCTATAACCTGGGTGTGGACGCCGAGCGGTCCTTGGAAGTTACCTTGGAAGTAGGCGAACTGGAGGTAGTCGTAGTGCAGAGGCAGGTAGTTCTCCATCGGGGAGAGGCGCCCCGGCCGGGTGGCGAGGTCTCTCACACACTCGTGTTCGCAGTGCAGCACCTGGGTGAAGTGGTCTGCAACGCCACGACAAGCATGCGTACGGCGTTACAATCACCTTTACATCGTGAATGCATTCTATTAGCCGACAGAATTTATATATATAGATATAGTAGTAAGATAGTAAAATAGTAGTAAAAAAAACATTTTAAATAGAATATATACAATGTGTGTGTGTTGCCAGTTTATATACACACAATAGAATATGCTCAATAAACGTGAAATAAAGGAAAATATAGGAATAAGGTGACAAAAAGTGTGAATGCTCAAATCATGCGTAAAAGGTGTTAAATTAAAAGTATTTCATGCTTCAACAAATTAATGGATTTATAGAGATATCAGGTTGAATAACTTTCTTTTCCTTTAAGTTTCTGGAGAAATATGGTTTTAATAAATACACAAGAGTAGTAGCATAATTTTGTGTTCTTTATGTATTTGGGGTTTTACTTGTAAATACCATCCTGTATATATATGGATTTTAAATTGTGCCGGTTCAGAAACCCATGTACGAAGTTCTCCAAAGTGATTCCCCATTCATTTCAATGGGGAATCAAGGGATGGAAAATTGAGAAAAACAAAAAAACGACTGGAAGGATTGCAAATATTTTATCACCGGTAGTACACGGGACCAGGATGGACGCGTGAGAGTTGGAGCGGTGTCAATATGTCAAATGCTCTAGCAGCAGAAGTGGCGCCAAAGAAAAGGGTGGAATAAAGAAGACGACGAAAAGAAGACTTAAGGAGAACAGTACTGAGATTGCGCCCTTTAAAATGCCCTTTAATATGTCTTAACACTTTTAATTAATGGGTTTTAGTACATTTAAGATGCCACTTAAAAACAGCCCAGACAGTGTACTTAAGAGAGCTGTTGGACCCTGTGGTAAAGACAACATGAGAATTAAACAAATGAGGACATCTTGGAATCCTCAAACACAAACCAGCTTTCTCTTCTCTCTTTTGCTTCTTCTCTTTCTGTTCTTCCCCTCATCCCATCTCCGTACTATGCCATCATGTTTTCTGGCCTCATCTGCCATCTGACGCCAGGTCAGTGTCAGGCAGGTTTGACCACTGATCAGGGAGAGGTTGGTGGCAGTCCCGCCCCATTGCTCTGACCACAACAAAGCCCGGATGAAGGCAGTTAACAACACTGAACCCAGCTGGTGTGTCCCAATGAGCTCGGAGCAACCAAACAGTCTGCTAATAATGCTTTTCATAATCACAACATTCCCTCAACACATGGGTTCCCTAACCGCTGGGAGGGGGGGGCAGGCATTTAAACAATACCACGAGAGACAGCCCCACATCAACAAACAGCCCACATGAAAGACCGACTGAACACAGTTATAGCTCCCAGTGCAACCCAGAGGGCGGTGTTTCTCACATTGAAGAGGGGATGTAGCGGGGTGTAGCGAGGGAGGGGAGGCACTCTAAACAAAGGCTTTGCTTCTCATTGAGACACACCGAGGACAATGTGTATAATCTCACTGGGCTGGGCACTCTGGAGAGTACACAGGGTTCACGACACCTACACCCTCCTGCCCATCTATTTGGCTGTTAAAGGCACACTCCTTGATAACATGAGAGCACCCCCCAGAACCCCAAATCTGTTTAAAACAGGGGGAGTAGATAACGATGTGCCTCTAGGAGAGCAGAGAGGGGTGCCAGCCAATCAGCCCTCAGGCGTGGGAGGGACATACAGAGTCAAACAAGTGTGGTTTATTTTGTGACGAGCACACTTTTTGACGAGGCAGTTAGGGAGATGATAACGGTCTAATTTGGTTTTATCTTCTTAGCTAACTTACCACCGTGGCTAACATCTCTAAGCAAACGCAGTTACCATAACTTGCAAACTGCTAAAAATCATCATCAGGTGTTCACAAACTTATGCAGATTAACAACGCCCGTTATAAATGGTTCATTTTTACTCAATCAGTACTGGTAAGTGGTAATCATAGCGTGTACCTTTTTGCCAATAATTATTTCTATTACTTGAAAATGCGCTCAGTAGAATGCAGACCTACTATAAGGAGGTGGGTCTTAAAAACGCTGCTTGGTTGCAAATATAAAGTTAACTATCAAAGAAATCACATAAACTCCAGTGCAGGGGACATCAGATTACTGCATACCATGTAAAAGCTTAATTAACATTAAGTTATGACTACAATAATCCAATTAATAATGCTATAAAATGTAAAAGATTGTGTTTTGACTGAAAATGTTGTCCAGGTTTGAAATAAAGCACAATAATGACATCTGAGTCTTTCCCCTTTTTTAGGAAAAGTATCGAAAAAGTATCGAAATTCATGACTTGGTATCGGTATCGAAACAAAATGTTGGTATCGTGACAACACTACCTAATTGTAACTGAAATATGTTGCATTGTGAAGCCAGTCAACAGTATAAAGTATTACAGCAGCAACACTACAGCATTATCACACACAGTAATCTATTATACGATATATTTTCCAAAGTATTTACGAGGGGTGCATGGAAACACTTTAAAGAAAGTGTGTAACTAAATTCCTGTTCCTTCCTACACCACCGCCACCGATCACTTCCATTATACATTACCGCGGTGTGCGGGCTACCATGTTCATCTGCTAACTGGCCTTGGCGTCTACCTGATATGAGCTCCTGCAGGCCGTAGCGATACAGCGCGTGGTCCTGGCCATCAAACCTCTGCGGCCCCTGGCAGAGAGCCCGACACTCCACATCTGCCTTGTGATACTCCACCAGGGCCTCCTCAAACAGCACGATGGCCCCCACATAGTCCCCCTTATCGTACAGACGGACGCCCACTGTGAAGGAAAGCTGTGGCGGGAAAGAGAAGAGACAGGACGGAAAAAGAGGTGGACAAATTAAGAAATTGTAGTATTTTATAAATAAAAAGGTACATTCAGTGGGGAGACAGACATGGAGAGGTTGAGAGGGTTGAACTGTAAACAACATTACAGGAGGTCACCGCAAGGCTACTGTATCGCAACGACTCAACACAGACAATTATTCCATTAGGACAGACGGAGAGCGAAAAAAAATAAAAAAAGCAAAAGCCATGGCAACATAAATGTCCCAGTATGGCTAAAAGTCCACGCGCCTACGTGGTGGTATAAGAACCTAGTCGCCCCAGCCTACCTGTAAAGGACCACCTCATTTAATGCTACTGATCTGATGAGACATGTATGGGTCGGGTTAGTGGTATATTATTTATGTGCTTCAATCTATGTGATTGACCGGAAATTGGTTGCACCTGCAATTTTGAAATGAGTCTCTTTGGTGGCACCGTAGCAGTGCACGGGGGAAGTTGAGCTTTGTGTGGCTGGTGGGTGTGACTGGCAGGCAGCTGTGTTTGTGCCCACGCCATTTTATCTTTGAGGATTTGACGCTCGTTTTATGGCGAAAGAAAGGAATATCTAAAGTGTATTGTTTGCAATCCTTGGTGAGCGCAGCAAGGTACGATGTGGTTTTATTTATAGTAATTCAGAAATTGTTTATGTATGTACAGTCTACTTTGTTGCGTAATTAATGTTTGTCACAATGTTTGTTTACGAAGTTTTTGTCCGTGGAAACACGCGTGTTTGTTGTATTCATGTTTTCAATACAGTTTTCACGGTGCCAAGGTGACGATGAATGGAATTAATGCTGGTCGGTTATACTAAATAAAGGACACCTTGCGCATCAGTCGAGACTCTCTTTCTGGATCAAGGGCTGCTACACTACCTGCAAGCGTTCTTGGCCAAGATGCCCAGGCCCTCCCCGCTCCTTCAGACCTGTAATCCCACTCATTGTAAAAGTGTATGCCACAGGACCTTCAGTAAAGCTCTGGAAGGAAGGGGAGTGTGAGAGGAAGGGGGAAGTGGCGATGTGGTCGGGGGCAAGGACTGCTCTACCTGGTGGGGCCGAGCCTCGCGGTCCACAAAGTTCTCCTCCTGGACCCCCTGCAGGTCCTTGTACTGTTCCAGACTCTGGCCCATCTCCACGTGCTCTGGGTTGGCCTGGAAGTACGTGTGGGCCGCGGCCGCTGCCTCGGCAGGCTGCTGCAGCTGGACAAACAGGGAGGAACAGGAAGTGACATTAGGTCTGGTAGACAAGTCAATTGAAGCCGCCTACCATAACTGGCCAATCGGAGGCCAGTCGGGTCACTGGACTGCATTTTTGAAAACTGTCTTTTTTCCTTTTTTTCTCCCTTTTAGCAGACGTTACTTTTCACCACCCCACTTTAGGCGTAGTTTTGTCCATGCTTGCGAGGCAGCCAGAAGTATCCGTAACCATAGTAACGGCCGATACAAAAAGCGCATGCACTAGTACAGCCACTGTACCAACCTGTACAGAGACTGGGGTGGGCTTAGGAAGATCAATTCCAATGCTAATATATGGCAATTACAAATTAATATAAATGTTATCAGGATAAGGGGCAGGATTGTCTAGTGGTCTGGGTGTTCGACTCCCAGCAGAAAGGTCAAGGGGTCGAAACCCTGGTGCCATAGGAGGCTACCTGTAAGCATCCTTGAGGAAGTCTAACACCTCCCTGCTTCTTAATACTTTTAAGATAAGAGATCTTAAATTACATTATTGTTATTCTATATGCAACTCTAAGTACTCAAGCTTACAGTATATTATACGCCAGCTGTGTTTCAAAGCTGTTGGATGAACAGGATTTTAGTGCCAACCAGCATTTCCCGTTGTTTATTTCATATCGCTACTGGTTAGCCAGGAGTCCAGAAGATTATTTCACTAATCACTGTGAAGTCCAGCCGTCTTCAGCAGGGCCAAAGATAACAATGATACACTAAATTAAACTTAATTGTGTATCATAAGTACTTGGATAATTACAAGAACGACACACAACACATCTAAATCCCTAGTTTATATTACACTGTTATGAAGCAAACCTTTACTATTCAGTCATAATTTAAAAAACTTTAAACAAAATTTTTTCTGATATTTCCTCCTCCAGAAAGCCATTAGAGGGGGCTTTAATATACAATGTATTACCATCAGGAGATGTGGAACCACTAAGTAATCCAAAACCTTCTTTTGAAGGGCCTAGAAGACGGCAGATTTAGAGGGGTTAGAGCACATGATGGATGAGTTCTCTGCACTGGAACAATGTTGGACTGTTTGGATGAAACCATTACCACATTCCATCCTATTAATTAAATATTTACCTTACGCAAACAGAGTGGAACTGGCCTGCTGTTGACTCAATAATAAAATGTCTGTTGCTTAGTCACCCACTCAATAAATGTAATTTAATTTTTAAAAAAAAGAAAAAAAAAAAAGACATCAGCCGTCTCCACATGCTGTAGAATAAATTCTACCTTTCTCTTCTGCCAAATTATAGACAGGACATACTTCCCCCCCATCTCATGACTGTTGCAGAGAAATCACATGTGGCCTATTGTGCAACAGGCTGAGAGGACCTCCAGATGTTTCAAACATCAGCCAAGCTGCTTTACATCCAACACCCCCAAGTTTCACATCAAAGGTCTATAAACCTCAACCTGACCCATTCATTTTAACACTTATCTCACCTGCCTGATGTACAACACAAGATGCGATGACATCAACCCATTATTTTAAGCGGTAAAGAGTTTGTGCAAATGTGTGCATTTATTTTTTTTTAAATTAACTGACAGCAGGAAAGCAGAAAAGTAAAAATTATGATTTGGGAAGATAACAAAGCAGAGAAACCTCTGGAAGGTTTTAATATGTACCAGGTAAGTATCTTTGGACACAGGATGTTAGCCATCTTTAAGGAAAAACAGTCAAGCAAAGGCTAGTGGTTGCTTTAAGAAACCCTGTCTTCCTGTGCAGTGTTCTGTGTGCAGTCCAAGTCATGGTCAGTTTAAAACTCAGGCAGGTACCTCCCAGACACATTTTTCAGAAAAATCACAGCAACAGGATGTGACATCCATATGCCCAGGCCTGGTAAACACAGACTGGATTTCCATTCCACACTACAGGTGGAAACACAGTAGCGAGTGCAGGCGCGAGCCAGGGTAGAAGCAGACAGTCGGAGGAGACGGAGTGCATACTAAACGTAGCTTTTAATGATACTTGCGTAACACAACCACAGTGACAGCAAACAATGACTCACAACACCGAGTGC